>CAUYSK010068473.1:0-43762 GCA_963575035.1 Avahi laniger | reverse complement strand
ACAGTCAAGAGACTATCCCTGAGGACACCCAGGCATTAGACTTACTGGATAAAGATTTTTAGATCAGCTATTATAAATGTTTTATAGAACTAAAGGAGCTCATGTCTAAGGAACACTCTTACACTGCTGATGGGACTGCAAATTAGTGCAACCTCTGTGGAAAAGAATTTGGAGATACCTCAGAGAGCTAAAAATAGAAATACCATTCGATCTAGCAATAGCACTATTAGGCATCTTCCCAAAAGAGCAAAAAACATTCTATGATAAAGACATCTGCACCTGAATGTTTATGGCAGCACAATTCACTATTGCAAGGATGTGGAAACAGCCCAAGTGCCCGTCAATCCATGAGTGGATTATTAAAATTTGGTATATGTTTACAATGGAATATTAATCATAAGAAATGACAGTGATTTAGAACCTCTTATACTTTCGTGGATTAAACTTAAACCCATTATCCAAAGTGAGGCACCACAAGAGCAGAAGAATGGGCTCCACTTGTACTCGCCATCAAATTGGTACTAACTAGGGTGATCACATGACAGAAATACTCTCCAGGGATTAGGGGGATGGGGAGGTAAATCTGCAACTAAAGGACACAGGGAGCACTGTAGGGGGGGAAGGGCATGCCTTTAACCTGCACTTGGGTGAGGCAAAGACATAAAGTGTAACCATAATGTTTGTACCCTCACAATACCCTGAAATAAAAAAAAAAAGAATAGTAAAGCTGTAAAAAAAAAAAAAAAGAACTAAAGGAAAGTATGAGGAAAATGTCTCACAAAATAGAAAATATCAATGAAGAAACAGAGATTATAAATGAAGAATAAAACAGAAATTCTAGTGTTCAAAAGTATAAAATGTGAAATGAAAAATTTATTAGCATAGCACAATAGCAGATTTAAGTTGGCAGAAGAAAGAACCAGCAAATTTGAAGATAAATTAATTGAGATTATTCAGTCTGAGGAACAGTAAAGGAAAAGGATGAATAAAAATCAATGGAGCTTCAGACATCTGTGAGACACTATCAATTATACTGAATATGCATAAAAGAAAACCAAAAAGGAGAGAAGAGAAAGGGGTAAAAATAATATGCAAAGAAATAATAGCTAAAACTACCTAAATTTGAGAAATAACATCTAAACATTCAAGAAACTCAGCAAATTCTAAGTAGGGTAAACTCAAGGAGACCAACATCTGCATGCGTTATAATTAAAATTAAAAGTCACAGAGGGAAAATATTGAAAGCAGCAAGAGAGAGAAGTGTCTCATTATGTACAACAGATCCTTAATAAGATTAATAGCTGATTTCTCATTAGAAACCATGGAGGCAGTAGAATGGCTTGTTCATACTTAAAGTACTAAATGAAAAAGATGTTCAACCAAGAGGTCTATATTCAGAAAAACTATCCTTCAAAAGGAAGGAAAAAGTAAGAAATTCCTAGATAGAAACAACAACAACTGAAAGAAATTTGCTGCTGCAGATCTGCCTTATGAGTACTAAGGGAAATGGAGGGACTATATATACAGTGACTCAAATTCACATGAAGAAGTAAAGAACACCAGTAAAAGGAGGTACCTGGGTAAATTTGAAAGCCAGCAGTATTGTAGTTTTTGGTTTGTATTTCTTTTCTTCTCCTACCTGATTGAAACTGCATAAAGCAATAATTATAAAACTGTGTTGATGGGTTTATAACAGATAAAGATATAATTTGTAAGACAATAATAGCACAATGGAGGGGGGAACAGAGATATATATGTCAGAACAAAGTTTTTGTGTAATATCAAAATCAAGTTTGTATTAATCTTAACTAAATTTTTTAAAGCTAACATATTAATTGTACTTCACAGAGCAACCACTAAGAAAATAAGAAGAAAAATTTAGTAAAACTTTCCTCCAAAGATCAGAAACAAGATAAAAAAGTCCACTTTCACCCCTGCTGTTTGAAAATATTCAAAATATTTAATATTGGAAGTTCTAGCCAAAGCAATTAGGCATTTAAAAAAACTAAAAGGCATTCAGATTGGAAAGAAAAAAGTAAAACTATCTCTATTTGCAAATGACATGGTCTTGAATATAAAAAATCCTAAGAAATATAAACACATACACACAAACATACAAAAACTAGTAGAAGTAATAAACTTCAGCAGGTTTGCAGGATACAAGACCGACATATAAAAATCAATTGTATTTCTATACATTAACAATGAACAATATAAAATGAATATATAAAAATGAAATTAAGAAAACAATTTAATTTGCAATAGCATCAAAAATAATAAAATACTTAGAAATAAATTTAACAAAAACAGGTGTAAGACTTGTACAATAAAAACTATAAAACATCATTAAAAAAGAATACCCAAATAAATGGGAATACATCTCATATTCATGGATTAGAAACCTTAATATTTTTAAGAAGGTAATTCTCCCAAAATGGATCTATGTATCAATGAAATCCTTTTAAAAGACTAGTTACATTTTTGGGAAAATAGACAATATGATTCTTAAATTTACATGGAAATGCAAAAGAATAGTAAAAAACATCTTGAAAAAGAACAAAGTTAGAAGACTCATACTGCCCATTTACTTAATACAAAGATACAATAATCAAGACATTATGACACCAACATAAAAATAGATCAATGGGATCAAATTAAATATCCATAAATAAACCTTTACATTTATGATTTGTTTATTTTTGATAAGGGTGCCAATAGAATTCAGTGTGGACAAAGAATAATATTTTCAACAAAACATGCTGGAAAAATTAGATATCCATGTGCAAAAGAATGAACTTGGACCTTTTCCGTTCTCCATATTCAAAAATTAGCTCGCTCAAAGTGATCTACAGATTTAATGCAATTCCTATCAAAATTCCATTGGCATTTTTTTTTTACGAAAATAGAAAAATTTCTCTCAAATTCATATAGACTCTCAAAGGATCCTAGATAGCCAAAACAATCTTGAAAAAGAACAAAGTTGCAGGTTTCAGACTTCCCAATTTCAAAACTTACAACAAAGCCACACAATTAAGACAGTGTGGTACTGTCATAAAGACAGACCAGTGAAATAGAATAAACAGCCCAGCAATAAATTTTTGCATACAGTATGGTCAACTGATTTTTGACCAATGTGCCAAGACCATTCAGTGGGAAAATGATGGTCTCCCGTATAGGTCTGTATGTCTCTTTGTCTTTTACTATGCTACTTTGATTACTGTAGCTTTGTTTTGAAATCAGGAGTGTGAGATCTCCAATTTTGCTTCTTTATCGAGATTATTTTGGCTATTTAGGATCCCTTGAGATTCCATGTGAATTTTAGGGGGATATTTCTATTTCTGAAAAAAAAGTCAATGAAATTTTGATAGGAATTGCATTGAATCTGTAAAGCTCTTTTGATAGTATTAACATCTTAATAATATTAAATTTAACAATCCTTGAGCACAGAATTTCTTTTCATTTATTGGTATCTTTAATTTCTTTCAGCAACATTTTACATTTTCTATACAAGTCTTTTGTCTCATTTGCTAATTTCATTCCTAAATATTTTATTCTGTTTGATGCTATTATAAATTGAATTGTTTTTTTGATTTCCTTTTTAGATTATTCCTTGTTAGTGTATAGTAACACAACTGACTTTTATATTTTAATTTTGATCCCACAACTTGCTGAGTTTATTAGTTTTAACAGATTTTTGTGGAATCTTTAGGGTTTTCAACATATAATATTATGTCATCTGCAAAAAGAGATAGTTTGACCTTTTCCTTTAAAATTTGAATGCCTTTTATTCCTTTTTCTTGACTAATCACCCTGACTAGAACTTGCAATACTGCATTGAATAGAAGTGAAGAAAGCAGGCATTATTGTCTCATCCCTGATCTTAAATTAAAAGTTTTTAGTCTTTTACCAATGAGTATGATGCTAGCTAAGGGCTTTTCATATATGGCCTTTGTTATGTTGATGTAATTTCCTTCTATTCCTACTTTGTGTGTTTTTATTGTGAAAGGATGTTGGATTTTGTCAAGTGATTTTGTGCATCAATCAAAATGATTATGTGGATTTCTTCCCTCATTCTGTTAATGTAGTATATTACATTGATTGATTTTTATATGTTAAACCATCATCCTTGCGTTACATGAACAAATCCTACATCCTCCTGCTGCATAATCCTTTCAATGTGCTATTGAACTCTGTTTGCTAGTATTTTGTTGAGTATTCACCAGAAGTATTGGTCTACAGTTTGCTTGTAGTGTCTTTGTCTGGTTTTGGGCATCAGTGCTTTTTCAAATCTCCCTGTAGCAGGCTGAATAATGTCCCCCAAAGACATCAAGTTCTAATCCCTTGAACCTATAAATGTTACTTCACTTGGAGGAAAGGTGTCTTTTTAGATGTGATTAAGTTAAAAATATTGAGATAAACAGCTTATCCTAGATTATCTGGGTGGGGTCTAAATGTTATCAGGCCACAGGTATCCTTATAAGAGAGTGAGAGAGAGGAACTATAGGGCCAGCCTTCTAACTCCCCCAGGCAGTAACTTTTTGCTACAATAGTAGGTGTATTTTAGAGCAGCACTTCTCAAACTTGTGTAGATGAATTACCTTGGGATCTTGTAAAGATGCAGATTCTGATGCAGCATGTCTGGAGTGGAGTATGAGGTTCTGCATCTAGGACAAGCTCCCATATGATGCTGATACTGCAGGTCCACACTTTGAGCAGTGAGCTTCTAGGGAGGGCATAGCATTTCAGGTCCATTGTATGCTATTGAAAATTTCTGTCTACCCTAAGTCTCTGAGAAAATACCAAATATTATCTCATGAAATCCCACTTGTGACCATGATAGAAAATATAATTATAAACATTTTGAAATTTGGAAGTTGGAAAATGACTATGTCATAGGCGGTAGGGAACAGAAGTGAGATTGGCAGCTGAGCAAAGGACTTGTTGTGGGGTCCCCAAGCTTGGAACATAAGGTGGCTTTACATAGCAGGGCTATTTTGCTTACAAGTTATAGAAATACAGACCACAATAACTTAGGTCTGAAAGGGAATATATTGGCTTATATAATTAAAAAGTCTGGGGTCAGGTCTGGAGTTTCAAGCAAGGCTGAATTCAGATGCTCAAACAATGTCATCAGGAACTTATCTATCATTGTCTCTGTGTTGACTTCATTCTCAGCTAAACTCAGCCAGCGGTGATCAACAGCAGAAAAGAACATGCCACTTTCCCTACAGTTCCAGCAAAATCCCTGACTATTTCTTTCATTGACCAGACCTGGATCACACAACCATTTCCCGAACCATGCTAAGTCCTGCTCAAAACACACAGACTGGGAAGGGGTGAAGGGAAGTCCTTTCAAAGAAAAATCGGAATGAGGTAAACAAGAAGTAAACAAGAAGAAAATGCCCATTGAGTGAGCAAAAATAACATGCTCATCCCGGAGAGTAGGACCACTTGAAAACTGAAGACATTAAGTGCTCAGGTGGGAGGTGAGAAGCTCAGCAAGGTGCTGGGACTTGAAGAGTTTGCTCATCTAATCGAGTAAATTTGTCTACATACGCTTTTCCAATGGTATGATCCTGTTGTGATTCTTGCTAAAGCAGGGCTTTGCAGATTCTGATCTAGTAGATCTAGGGTGGAGTCCAAAAGTCCACATTTCTAACAAACGCCCATCTGATGTTGCTTGTTGCTGGACCCCACGACAAGTGTGGTATAGTGCTGTGCTGAAGTGTCACCGTGGGTAATCTATAGCTGTGGTGAACTCCATGTCTTAGTAGCCCTGCCTTTGAATTGGTGGCGAGATTGGAAGCTTCTGTTTGCCCTGTCTGTGTGCCCTTGGTGCGTTCTGTCCTGCTATCAGTCATCTCTCTCTCAGGGGGGATGTAGGGATGAGAGGCAGCCTTTCTGCCAGAATCATGGGCTTCCTCATTTCCGTACTCCAGGACTGTATGGGTTTAAGCATTGGACCAAAGGAGATCCCTGGCATAGGATTTTGGGAAAGGTAGTTAGCTGGCTCACAATCAGCATTTTATTCAACCAAGGAGCCAGAGATTACTCTGTTTCTTGCTACTCACTTATTGCTTTTTGGCCATAGACTAAAGAGATTTGTTGCAGCCTGGATGGCTGCAGTTGCGTGAGCGGGCCCAGTAAGGCCAGCTCAAAGCAATAGAAGTGCCAGGTTGACCCACAGGTTGATGAGTCATACTGAATGGTTGTTGCTATGCACCATTGAGTCTTGGGGAGGTTTGCAGTACTGCATTATTGTGGTAGTAGATCACTAACAGACTATCTTTTGGACTTGGGAAAATTTTTAAATCTCTCTAAGGCTCTGTTTCCTCTGTAAAATCAAAATAAACTCATACAGAGTTATTGTGAAGATTAAATAAAGTAAGGAGGATGAAAAACTTGACCCTGTATTTCAATAAATGACAGAATTAGAAGCCTCATGGATCACTGCCCTTACAGGTCATAGCAAAAATAAAAATAAAAATAAATAAAATAATAATAAAATAAAATAAAAATTAAAAAAAGAAACTTTTTAGTAGAATTAAGAAGAGGTAGAGTGAGAAAGAGAAAAGGAAAAAAATACCTTTATTATTCCCTGCTTGGTGTCAGGTACTTTTCTAGGTCCTTTAAGATATTTTATAGAGTTCTATCCTCCCTAACAATTTATGTGATAAGTTTTACTATATCCTTTGTGTAGATGAGGAAACCAAGACCCTGGTGAGATGATTTTGTCAAGATCAGACAGCCAGTACTGGAGGCCCTGAAATAAAATAAAGCCCCAAAACTAAAAACAAAAACAAAACTTAGATCTTTCAATGTAAATACCTTGCTCTTTACACTGTTAAAGTCCAATTCAAAACTTAATCACATTACAATTTTTATTAAAATATTTTTATTCAGGGCTCCTACCACAAAGTAAGAAAATACATGTCTTGACCAAACCTTTCAAAGATTATTTTTGCTTTTTCTATTTGACTTAATGAATTTCTTTCTTTTCAGAACCAATCTCTCCCTCCATCTCTCTCTCTGACTATCTCTTCCTCTGTCTCTGTCTCTCTGTATAACTGTGTAAAACTTTTTCTCTCTCTATTTCTGTTTCTCTGCATCTATCTTTCTCTCCCTGGTACAGGCTGCCTTCAGATCCTTGCAGTTAAAATTCAAGTGGAAAACAAGTGACTCAGCAAGCTGAATGTTAATCTCGATGGTTTATTTGTTTTTAAAGAAAAAAATTCTCTTAGCAGCCTATCTAGAAAGAGAGGAATGAAAATGTTAAGGCTCTTGTAAGAAAAGCATCCTATATATACGCAGTCTATAGTTTTTTGTTTTTTTTTTTAGTTCAACCAAACAGGAAAAGAGGCCCAAGCTCACAGCAGAGTTTCAATAAACCTATACATACCATTTGTGCTTATGTGCATGAACCATTTTTTTCTTCTTATGTTTAATGTCTGTAGGAAGTCAGACCTAGGATTGCCTTTGTCAAATTTGATCCCTCACCTCTAATTATTTATCAGTACACATATAACTTTTTATTTGTATTCATAAAAACAAAAGACTCAGAGCCCATTGTTTTCATTTGGTGCCATATGACCTAGATTTGGATGATGTATCAGTCAGTATAGGTTAGGTTATAATGCAGTAACAAGCATCTTCATGCTCAAAAGTTTATTCTTCTACTCACTACTTGTCAATGTAGATTAACAGAGCCTTTCTTCATCATAATCGTGGGTGAATTTCTACTGATGGAGATGTCAGCTTGGGATTCCATGACTGTCAACATAAAGAGAAGGGGAAATCAGTCAAGCACAGTTATTTAAGTGCTTTCACTGGAAAAGACATGCATCATTATCACTCCTGCTCATATTTAATTGTGCAAACTAAGTCACGTGGTTTTACTTTAAGGGGTGGGGAAGTGTAGTCAGCCTATATTCCTGGAAAGGAAGAGCCAGAGGTTTTATAAACAGCTTTATAACTAGCCCAGATGGCCTCCCTAAAGGTCAGGTAGGGTCCTTGCCTCTCCTGGACCAATGATAAAATAGGATCCTGGCTAACTCACTTTCTTCTTGGGTGAACTGACTTCTTTCCTGGGAAAGAAGTAATATTATATCTTATTATACAGCTTAGGAGGTTAACATGTACAAGGAATTTTTGTGCTTTAAATAAGGTAACATAGAATTTTATTCTTTAAAATGGTATGTACCTGGGATAATACCCTTAAAAATAAGCAGCCTCCTTTTTCAGTCCTTTTTTGTTTCTATTGTTACCTAGAAAAAGGCACACATTGCTTTGTACACTTATCAGGACTCATTAGCTTTAGTTCTTTTTAACCTGTGATCCATAAATTATCACTGAGCTCCAGGAATTGAAAAACTTTGTTCATATTGGAGATGTAAAATTTAGCTTTCCAAGGTGGACTGATCCTTCAAATATGTAAAATTTATTTTAAGAAACTGGATGCATATGTTTAAATTTCAGCCAAATATAGGTCCTCTTTTGATTTCCTAAAATGCTTAACATATTTTCTACCAAATAGGGTTGAGATAGCTTGACCATGGAGGCAATTTCTAGAGAAGTGCTGTCCAATAGAACTTGCTGTGATGATAGGAAATGTACTATATATCCTATTACTGCATTGTCCAATAAGGTGGCCCCTAGCCACATGTGGCCATTTAACACTTGACACGTGGCTAGTGCCACTGAATAACTGCATTTTAAATTTTGTTTAATTTTGAGTAGTTTAAATTTAAATAGCCACATGTGGCCAGTGGCTACTGTATTGGATAGCACAGCTCTATAATAAACATTTGTTGAATTAAAAAAATAAAATGCGTCTTTCACTTGAAATAAAGGAAGTTCACATGTGCATCCCTGGTCTGCTTGCTAATAACCTGAGATTGCCACACGGTTATTTTCTAATTCTGAGGTATGGGTATCTTGGAATTCCACCAACTTGCAGAATCACTTCTTTGGGAGTGAACTCTGGTTTAGATCATGCTTGGTGGCAATTTTGGACAGTGGGATGGGATAGAGGGCAAGTCAGAGATTGTCCTCGAGTACAACTGTTATGTCAGTTGGAATGGTGGCCCCGATGCCCTCTCCTGGTAAGACGCATAGGCTCGGGAGGTAATCCGAGGTTATCAAGGAGAAAGCCCTGTCAGGTTGGGTTGCACAAGACCTGAGATTCACAAACACACAAGCATCTCATAACTTACTCCGCCATCGTCATCTGCTATCACTGCAGGGATCAAAGTTGACGGTTTCACATCTCCTTCCACCACTCACCTCCCACCTAGTAAACCCTCCCCGTAATTCCATGAAGTGACAATTGCTGTTTTCTCAAACGTTTCTAGAGTACTAAACAAAAATAGTTTCACCCCTCCCCAAAATATACACACAAAACAGATGTCCACCCTATAGACAAACTCTCCCCCAAATAGATATTTGGGAGTGGGCATTGACCATCACCATCACCAGGACAAGGCAGTTGAGAACATCTTTTCTGATTTATCCAGAATCTCCAATCTTTCTTAAATCTAATTAATATGTGCCAGCTAGTGTGCTAAGTCCTCAGTACACAGAGAGGAATCACAATGAGATTCCCTCTTTCAGAGAGCTCCCAGCCGACAGTAGGAGATAATACACTGTTAATTCATGATAAAACATAGTAAGGCCTGGTGTGGTGGCTCACACCTGTCATCATAGCACTTTGGGCAGCCAAGACAGGAGGATCGCTTGAGGCCAGGAGTTCGAGACCAGCCTAAGCAACAGAACAAGACCCCCATCTCTACAAAAAATAATAATAAAAAATTTAACTGAGTGTGATGACACATGCCTGTAGTCCCAGATACTCAGGAGGCTGAGGTAGGAGGATCCTGTGAGCATAGAGTTTGAGGTTGCAATGAGCTATGGTGATACCATTGCTGCCTGGGCAACAGAGGGAGACCCTGTCTCAAAACAAAAACGAAAACTAACAAAACATAGTAGTAGTTTAAGATGCTTGGAAACACAGGATAGGTAGTGACACAATAGGAATATTCAGAATGAGATTACTATTCACCCTATTTCCTTTGAATTTAGAGAAAGAAATATTTCCAAAAACGTTTACGGCAGAGACTGGCTTAATACTCACCCATCCTGTGTCTTCTTGCTGGTCTCAGAGGCTATATTACTCAGCCTCACTTTTATTTAGACAGAGTTTATTTAGACATGTACCAAGACTCTGGCCAGTATATCTGGTCAAATTGATGTGCCTCCCATAAAAACCTCTTGCTTTATTCTTCATGTTCTCACTTCTCTTAAAGGAGCCATGATGGCCAAATGCAAAGGACTGTAGCATCATAAGATGAACAGAGTTGGGTTCTTGAAACAGTGCTTGGAGGAAAGTCACCAGGAAAGCCTCACAGGGCCAACTGAACTGTTATGTGAGAAATAACAGTGGCTTCACTGTGTTGAGCCACTATAAAATGGGGGTTGTTTGTTACAGCTGCTACATCACTTACTCTTATTAATATATTGCCCAACTGGCTTCAGTTGGGATATTGATATAATCATAAAATTTTGGCATTTAGAAAGCTCTCTGTCTAATCTCTTCATTTCACAGAAGAATAACTGATGTGATTTGCCTAAGTTCACACAGCCAGTTTTTGGAAGTACTAGAACTAGAACCCAATCTTCCAGTTCTCAGTCAAAGGTCAGCTATCCAAGGTCAAATTTGCTTCTACTAGTCTATAAATAGTTTTCAGCAACTCTCATATGACTGCTAGTGAAATAGAAACACATAGATTGAATTTTGTGGAAAATCAAAATTGTTAAGGAGAAGGATATATTGGGGTTTAGCCCAAAGTGATTTTATTTTGATATTTGCATATTTACATTGCTTGTAAAGTGCTGAATTTAAAACATGGCTGGATTTGTTTATCAGGCAATTTTAGGTTTATAATCAGGATAATGCTTTATTATATTGTTTGGTCTTATTATACTATGCCTGGTGTATAAGTTTATCCATTGCTGGGAGGTGGGAGGCTGAAATTCTTTGGATACAACATATGGGTTCTTCAATTACTGAGAAAAGTAGACTATAACTTTGCTAAGAATCAATGTTATCACATTGAACTCTAAATTTCTTAGTCCATTGACTTAATCAATAGCATCCATACTTTCTAGAATAGAGTGGGACAAAAAGAACACAGGGTAATTTAAAGGGTAATTTAATTGCTATGGTAGATGCTGTTGCTTGTATAATCAATAGCCATTTTCCCTTCTGACATAGACAGCAGAAGCTTGATACATTTGTGTGGCAACAAGCATAGCCCAGGGGATGATGAATGGTGATGAATGCAAACCAGAAGTGGAAATCCTGGTTTCCTTCACAAATGATTTGTCTAGTAGTGGGAGTGGGACCAAATTCTGACCAATGAAATGTAACTAGAAATCATCTGGAGGCTTCTGAAAAATAGTTTCTTCTCTGCTAAGAAGGAGGTTCGAGGAAAGGCCATTATTGTCTGTCCTTTCCTTCCTGCATCTGGATTTAGTTGTGGGAGGATGTGACTCTCGGAATGGCAGCAGCCACCCAAGGTTGGGAAACACCTAATAAGAGTTGGGGCATTTTGTTTTTCAGATCTTTTTGCAGTGCTCCCTTCCTGTAAGTGCACAGTTGCTTATTTCCCAAGTCAATGGAATTGAGGGATTAAGGATTAGGTTCTAGGTTGGCACTATAGGGTTCCTGCCCCCCACCTCATCTCAGACAAATTGGCCTGGTCAGTACATTTCCATACATTCTACCTGCTCTGAGCATGAATGATATAAATAGCATTTGTTCTCAAATTTTTTATTTGTAAAACTGGGTGATAAAAATCTACTTGATAGCATTATTGGAAGAATTAAATTCATTTATTCAACTGATGTTCATTGAGTGCCTACCCTGGGCCAAAAATTGTGGTAAGCACCGATGATGCTAAGGGGAACAAAATAGACATGATCTCCTGCCCTCATGGAACTTCGGATCTGGTAAAAACAAAGACAAGCAAGAAAACACAAATTGTTAAGTAAATACACCAACAATCAGCAATCATAATGCTTTCAATGACCTGAATGGGATGGGATAACAGAGAAAAATGGTGGGGTGGGAAGACCACTTAGACAGGGTGGCTAGAAAAGACCTCCAAGAGGCGGTGATATTTAATCTGGAACAAGAAAGTCATAGAGGAGCCCACCAGGCAAAAGGCAAGAAACAAGGGAAGAGATTTTTATCACAGATGAAAGAACAAGTACAAAAGCCTTTAGATGGGGAGGAGCTTGGTTATTCTAGGAGAAGCAAGAGAACCAAGGTGGCTGGAAGGTAGTGGGTTAAAGTGAGGGTGGCAGGAAGAGAGATTGGAAAGAATGGCAGGAACTAGGTCATTTAGGGCCTCATGGGCCTCGATACGGAATTAGGATTTGATTGTAAGTACAAGGGGATGTTTTTGAAGCGTTTTAAGCAAGGGGATGGCATGACCTTCTAGGATTTCAAACCAAAACTCTAGCTTTTGTATCAAAAAGTTTTGGAGACGTTCAGAAGTAGAGTGGGGAGATGAGATGGTAGGCTACTGCGGTACTATTGATGAGAGATGTGAGCGTCTTAGATCGGGAGAAGTGATGTTAGTGGAGCTAGAAGGAAGTGAATGAAGTTTAAAACAAATTTAGAAAGTAGAATTAGTAGGACTTTCTGATGGATTGGATGTGGGCAGTGAGGGAAAGGAAGAATTAAATGGTATCTTCCAGAGTTTTGAGTTGAAGAACTAAATAAATGGTGGAACTACTTTCTGAGAAGAATCCTGGAAAGGTGAGATTTTGGGCTTGTGGTGAAACTCAACAGTTTGGGTAGTTTTTTAAACATGGCTATAAGCCATCTATATGGAGATGTCAGGTTGGTATTGAATATATGTCTATATATAAGTCTAAACTGGTATATCAGTGAGCTATTGCTGCATAACAAACCACACCAAAAATCAGTGGCTGAAAATAATAACTACTTTGTTACTGTATGATATTTCAGGTTGGTTATTTGGCCTCGGTTAAGCTGGGGGTCTCATTTGGTCTCACCTGGGTTCCCTAATGCATCCATAGTCAGCTGTGAGTTGGCTAAATGGCTTTGCTTCTGGGGGCTGTTTGACTGTCACTTAGTAAAATGTTCCGTGTGGTTTTTCACTCTTTAGTGGGCTTCCTTGGGGGTGTTCAGATGGTAGAGGGAAGGTTCCAAGAGTAAACAGAGGCTTACTTTGGTAATACAATTGGTATTCCCCAACATTATATTGGCCAAAGAAAGTTATAAGACCAGCCCAGATGTAGTGAGTGGGAAAATAAATTGCACCTCTTGCAAGATCATATTGCAAAGGGATATGGATACAGAGAGGACATGAATTGGGGCTATAAATGTAATTACTTCGCTGTAGCACAGGTTATAATTTGAGAATCTTTAGCTTCTAGGTGTTATTTAAAGCCATAGAAACAACTGAGTGCAACCAGAGCAGATGTGCAGATGAAGAAGAGAAGAGTCCTAGGAAACCTGAGCCTTTTGCCAATGAGGTTGGGACCAGCAAAAAGAGGGACAGGTTGGTGATGTAGTAGGTGAGACAGGAAATGGGAGCATACAGAGCAGAGATCAGTGTGTATTAATGTTTAATAAAACTGAGTCTGAATATAGTTCATATTCATTTATTGAAGGTGTCCTCAGTTCAGGGCACTTAGCTAACTCTATGGTAGAAAAAGAATGTGGCATAAACTATGATCCTACTGCCAGACCATGTAGTATACATAATTTAGTTGGAGAGACAGTTTCATGCTTTCATAAAATTAATAACAAGGTAAGAGAACTATGTAGTGTTTCTCAAGAACTTATCACTGAGACTTCTTTAATAAGATAAAAACTTAACACTTTGGTTGTTTATATGTGTGTTTTAAGTTTGTGAAAATTCATCAAATCATACATTTAATATTTTTATGCTCTTTCATGTGTATATTATACTGCAATGAAAAGTTTTAAAACACATACATGCACTTACCTTTCTGAGTTATTGATACCTGATAGTGGTTTAGTTTGATTAAAAATGCTAAATGTCTTTTCATAAGAACTTACTTTTATTATAGTCATTTACATATGCGTGACATATTCATATATATTTTAGGGCCAAAATTTAGATAAAGAGTCTTGGGAATAAACAAAATAAATTCCTTCTCATTATAAGCAATTTAATCACAATGGCTTTTTAAAACTTTTAATAGTTTTGAAAAATATATCACCTTTGTCTTCTATACCAGCTAAAATGAATCCCCAACATGTGAAAAGAATTTAGTTATCTGCCTCAGCATGCATTGTCCTTTTAACACAGAGAAAAATTCAGAGAAGAGAAATTGCTTTTTGTTATAAATTTATGCTAACAAAAGGTATAGAAGCCTCTTTTGACTAAGAAAACTGAAGAAAAAAACTGGAGCAGTTAGAAAGAAAAGAAGACCTTGCAGAAATTTTTTTAAAAGGCCAAATCAGATAGGGGCTTTCTGGGAAAACTGGAATGAGGACAAATTGGCTAGGTTAAAAAGGGAAAAGCAGATTGGCTATGGAAACAATCATAGTGCCTTTGTTGGTTCGAATAATTAAGGGATGCTGGAGAGGAGGGATGATGAGATAGCTCACATCCTCAGGAGCCCTGTATTGTGTTCTATAAAAAGCTGAAATATAAGCAGGTCTCCAATAACCAACACAACTTAGAAATTGTTATTAACTATATATCCATGGTCTGTGAGCATGGTCAGTGGCTGAATTCTGATAGAGTTGGCTGAATTGCAAGACACTTGAGATGATGAGATACAAGGATGCTTAATTCAAATGAGGAAACAGAGGCCCAGAAAGAGTAAATAATTTGTCAAAGGCCATCTGATTAAATAAGCAATTGAAACCCAACCCGAGCTAATAATAAAGAGACATAGAACCGGACTCGGTTAGTCACTTTAAAGTCCAAACGTAGAGGTCTTCCCTGTTATTATAAGTCAGTCACACAAAAACTGACTTTGTGGAGGATGAAGTTGGTGTGGATTGTTTTTTTTCTCCTTTCATATTGGTCAAGGCCAGTGACCAGAACCATAAGAATGCGAAAGGGAGTGGTTTACAGTGGGTATCAATTCCTGTAACAGTAACAGTTTAAAAGAAAATGGCCACAAATTCTTCAACATGCCTTTTACTGAGAGCTTGGGGATCTACATTTCTTCCCCTGGATCTGGATGGGGCTGGCACTGCCACCTGAAGGATGGATTGAGGATCGGGGGCCAAGGAGAGAAGCCAGAACATCAGCTAAGAGAGGCTGTTGCTGCCACACAGGATGAGAGCGTGGGCTGGGGTGGCGATTTTGGAGATGAAGTGATGAAAAGAGGTTCTAAATATATTTTGGAGGTAGAATTAACTGGACTTGGTGATAGAATGGTATGGGAAGGTATGGCTTGAGTAACTAAATAGTATTCATTCCTCTAGATAGTAAAAGCAAGGCATACATAGAACCCCAAAGTTCTATGTTAGACCTGCTCCATTAGGGATGAGTGTGACATATCCAAATTTCTATTGGTGGTTGGATGTCAAGTAGGCAATTGGATTTATAAGCCTAGAGCTTAAGAAAGAGGTCTGAGCTAGACATACAGTTTTTCATATTAAACAAAAATGAGTTTTTGACACTTGAATTATTTTTTGGACACAGCTATATTGGCTTTTCTCCAAACCTGTGAATCTCTATGTCCATTTGGACTTCCCAGTCATTTCGGCTCCAGGCTTCTTCACATAACACTGGGGTCATTTTTCTCCATCTCTGCTTTTGTGTCTATGAAGATTTTCTTTAGTACTCTTCCTTATGAAGTAAAACAAAGGTTAAACAGATTTGTGGGCTCTTACCTACAGCATCAGAAAAAAAAAATCAAGATCTATAGCTTAAATGGCTCTATACTATACATTTGTAATTTTACGGCAGCCCCTAGAGTTCGAGAGAAAGACTGAAGATCCAAAGTCTGAGAAAAAGGTGGTGCCCTCTCATCAATTCTGCCTATAAAATTTTGTAACCCAATGTGGCAGATCACATCCATTTTTTCAGTCAATAGAAGCACCAAGGGATGGCTGTCTTTCCAGATCTAGTGACTTCCCATGGGACTGCAGTGATGGTTAATTCCTTGTTCCCAAATCTCCACTATTTTTCGCTCTGAATTGCCATTACTTTCCCGTTAGGTCATTTCTATTCATGAAGCTTGTTATTATGTTCCCCTTAAGTCATAGCTTTGGAAAGAAACACCTATTTAATTCCTTTTCTCGGAAACAATTCCTATCATTTCCTTATTCCATTGATTCTTTCTCTGCAATCCTTGTAATTGGTCTTTGTCATAGGAAATCAAGAGGCTGAAAAGAGGATGCTTTTCTCCAAGATACGCCAAACACTTACCTGTATAAACTGTTGTTTTGAATCTCTGCCCTTAGGAACCTAGCTGGGAAATGTCCCATCAATAACATACTAAGGCAGGTTCTATATAACCGGACAGGAGGAGGGCAGTTAGTCGGTGTCAACAATTTCGTCAGAGAGAAAAGTAGCATCTCTCACAAATGGTTATGATCACAAGATTCTGAGGACAGACCAATCTGACTATCTAATCCTAGTCTGACTCAGCAGCTAGCTATCTGACCTTGAGCACGATCATTTAATGCTTCTGTAAAATGTTCCTCTCATCTAGATTTTTATACTTCTATCTCATATTTATGCTTCAAGTCTTAACTCTAATGTCCCTGCAGTGAGAGGCCGCCTCTGCCTGTCCTCCCATCTAAAGAAACCACTTCCATTTCTGGCCAACTAGTCTCTTATTTGTTACTCTATTTATTTCCTTCCTTCTGTTTGTGATAATTATCTGTAATTGTGTTATTTACAATGTTTGCTTATGTGCTTATTTCTGATTCAACTGCTATTTTATCCCTAGCTAAAAATAGGTGCTCAGTTAATTAATGAAATATCTGTGCAAGGCCAAAATCATGAGCCAGTCTGGTGAGAAGATCCGATTCAATTGATTATTTGCTATCCTCTGCCTAGCACTGTCCTGTAGAAATATCATGCAAGCCACTTATGTAATTTTAAATACTCTAGTCACCATATCAAAAGGTCAAAAGAAACAAGAGAAATTTTATAATGTAGTCTAGTTTACCCAATATAGCCAACATATCATTCAACATGTAATCCATGTAAAAATTATTGATGAGATAGTTTACATTTTTTTATAGTAAATTTTTAAAATATGATATGTATTTGTTACTTACAGCACATCTTAATTTGAATGTTAAATTTTAATTGGGAATGCTCGATCTGTATTTAGATTTTTAAAGATTTATAGTTGATAAAAGAGATTCACATGTTCAAGTTGTTCCAAATATGTTTAAACATTTTTCAATACTTGAATAAAGTATCCAATTTTATATTTAAGGTGAATTAAAATTACATAAAATTAAAAGTTCAGTTTCTAGTTACACTAGACACATTTCAAGTGCTTAACAGCCACATGTGGCCAATGGCCTCCCTATTGCAGCTCTAGATAGCTTGCCAAATATTTCTCATCATGTTGTCTTGTGGAAACATGTTCTTATAAATAACCAGATTGTTATTCCAAAAGGAAGAAGAGGAAGGAATTTATATGCATTAAGTGAAGGTATATGTCAAGGACTTTGGCACATGTTTTCCAAACAACACTTATAATAAATCTACAAGGCAGGTTTCATCGTCCTCATTTTATACGTTGGAAATCTGAAGGCTGAGAGAGAGCTTGCTGCAGGCACGTAATGTCTCTCCCTCCAGTGGTTTCCAGCTGAGAAAAGAGTGAGCCAAGAGGAGCTCACCTTCAGCTTTTTACCCTGTCCTCCTGAGCCCTACCCCAAACATCTGAGAGCACACCTGGTGTCTTCCGCTCAGGTAGTGGCAACACAAAGCAAGCTTTCTGCTCCCCACTGCTGCAGAGCCTGGGGGGTGACTGGTCACAGGTGAGACCCTGTGTCCAAGGAATAGAATTAACATCTCTCTCCTCCCTTAAAAGAGAACAGTACCTGATCTCAAAACCAAAGACTCCAGAGAATTGAGATCCTTCCCCAAGATTCTACAAGAAAGATTCTGAGTTGGGATGGCTTCTAGGGTTTCAGAGACCAGGTAGACTGCATCCTTTCACTTGAATAATATTCCTTCTGTCCTCCTTTGGAAAAAATAAATTGTATATTTAAACGAGTTTGAAGTGCCCAGCCCTCATCTGCGTTTGTGTACTTAGTTTCTCAAAAGGTTTTATGGGGAATAAAAAAGAATTTCAATTGTTTTCTATGTCTGAGATACTAGTTGCCCTTTAATAGCCCATTTCCCTTCTTTTTTAGTGATAGAACACCTGTTTTTAGCTAGGCACATGACTCTCCCCTGAGAACAAGAACTGCATTTCTCAGCTTTTCTTGCAGCTAGGTGTGGTCATATGTCTACATTTGGCCAATGTAGTATAAGAGGACGTGCTGTGAGGTAGTTTCCTTGAAGAATGAGTCTCTACCATTCTTTATTTCCTTCCTTCACTGTGAAGACTGGAACACAACACAGAGTTGATGGCTGAAGTTTCAGCAGCCATACGGGGCCATAAGGTAGAGGCCATGAGCAATAGGGTAAAAGGAGCTTGGGTTCTTGGCACCATGGAGTGCTAAACCTGCCCGGAGCTATCTCAATCTGTATCCTCCTCATGTGAGGGGGATATAAATGTTTACCTTCTTTAAGTTAGCATTATTTTTCATTTTATATTGCATGCATGTGCACCCAAATCAAATCCTAACCGAAGCACATACACTTTTCAAGTAGAAGACAGTTATGGAAGTGAATCTTCTGCAACTGAAAATGGCCCAAAGTATAAATTTTTAGTACAAAGCATGTACTAAAAATTAAATGGGAGGTATGAGGCCCCACTTGGCCTGCTTATTATTAAAAACGTATCTAATCCCTAGGCCTGTCACCCATATTTGTTCAGGATACTTCCATTAGATCCTTAGACTAAATATTGGGCCTGATGGTCTCCATAGCATTTTCCATATCTTTTTCATTTTATCATTTATTCCTACTGATAGTTATTTATTTTTTCTTTCCTTTTGTTTCACTTTCACCTGCCTTTTTTGGTTCCACATTCCTATACTAGGCTTTCTAAAATTATTCTTTACAAATAGATGCAGAATAGACTCATTACCAAGTGGAGTATTTTCATGGTTATAGAAGGATGGCACAAGGGTTGAACAAGGAAGAAGACGAGGTTGGCTTTCTGGACTGTCAGAAAGTGATGACCAGAATATTGGCATCGTAACCCAAGTCCTGGTTAACAATGTGCTAAGGACACGTGCAAACAGTGCATGCGTAGGAAAAAGACTGGAAGGAAGTGCCCAAATTGAAAGCAATGTTTACCCCCTGGGAAATGGGACAGAAGCAACACTATAATTTTCAATCTTATATACTTTTTTTTTGAATTATACATTATATTTTTCCACCTCAGAATGGGAATTTTTTATTTTATAATTTGAAAAATGGAAATAAGTCAAGAGGTGCATAGCCAAGAGGTGGTAGTGATTGTAAGGTCAAGAAGCCATGGAAATGTTCAGTTGTACTTCTGTCCAAAAGCCATTTACAGACCTAACAGCACACTCAGGAAAACCTTAGCTCCTACTGGATCTGCCTTTTCATCTTCTAGAACCTTTTCCTCTTTCCTGCCAAGTCAATACAGGGGAATGGTTTCTGGGTAAGCAGTGAGAGGGCTGAGAAATGCTGGGCCAGGCTGGAGGTCACCTGCTGACTGCATTGCCACAGACTCAACCCAAATGCTTATCCAGACGTTTATCTCCCAAATGTGCTTTCACACAAATGAGCTTTCACATTGTCATCACACTGTTTGCTGAGCTCCCTGAAATATCCCAATTCCTCTTACTCCAGGCATTTTTCTAATCTTCCTTCCAAGAATCCATTTCTCTGTCCAGTTTCATAGTCAGGGGACTATTATTACAGATTGATTAGGTTAAAGGACACAGATTTCCATGCCTCCCATTTACCCACAGCTTTGGGTAGTGACCATCTACACTGATTCTGGGCTTGGCCATGAGATATGTTTAGCTAACGAGACAATAGCCAACTCATTAATAGAAGAGGCTTGAAAAAGGGCATGCACACTTTGGCTTTCTTTCTTGGACCCTTGCCACCATTGAGAGACTAGGCCTGAGCTAGCCTGCTGGAAGGATGTGAGAGACGCATGGAGCAGACCCAAGTCATCCAAGTTGCAGCCACCCTGATCCAGCTGACAGCCGTCCTGGCAGCTGACAGTGGATGCCTGAACAAGCCTTGCCAACATCGGCCGAGACCAATCCAGATTTGCAGAACTTCCCAGTGGATCTATAGACTCATGGGAAATAACAAATGGTTGTTGTTTTATGTCATTAAATTTTGGGATGTTTGTTGCATAGTAATAGCTAATTGATTCAGTTGCACATTTCTTTCCCCATCTGCCTTCCTCCTTCCTCCTTACCACAACCAGGTCAGCCTATCTCTAAACAACTGTCTTGCTTCCAATTCTCAAAAAGTTTCCTTGGTCACATCTTCAAATATTTTCAAGAGGTGACATTCCACCTAGAGGCCTCTAGGGGAGAGAGAAGAAAAGGAATCTGTTCAAACTTCTAGCAGTGGCCTCTTTCTTATGACAGGGGCAAGAATTAAACTCTTTATCTGCCCTCAGACAAAATTTAGGCAGGCAAATACCATATTATTCTGGGCCAACCAGCTACTTTCTAGGATGACTGTTCTTTCACCTATGGGACCCCCATTCTCTCTCTTTTCTTGCCAACTTCCTCACTAACACCACAGGTTTTTGTCCATCTCATCAAAACCACAAATCCCGCAATTAAAGCTCGAACCCATGACTTTCTGTTTATGGTTCAAGGTTAGAAATGTCTCAAAGAGGAAAGAAAAAAAAAAGAAGGAAAAGAAAACATTTAAATGAATGAAGTTAGAGTCTCTATATGTGGGTTCATTGCTGAAGAGGGGGAGCTCATGTCATGGCTTGTAGGAAAATTATAAACCATCATCTCATTGATTCAGGACAGTGTGATGTAACCAGTTCTTATAGTGAATTCAAGTTCTGTCTCTGCCATTTAACATCTTTGTCAATGTATCAGTTAGTTTTCTCTGTGTAACAAACCACCCCCAAATTTTGTGGCTTAAAACAACAACCATTCACTCATGATTATTCATGAATCTATGGGTTCTGTTAATTTAGGTTGAGCTTGCCTGATCTTGGTGGTATTAGCTCATGCATCTGTGGTCAGCTGGAGGTTTGGTTGGTGCTGATTGATTTATTGTAGTGAAACTGGGATGACTGGGGTCTCTCTCTGCATGGTCACTCATCATCCTGGGCTTATTGACATGATGGTCACAGAGTTCAAGAGTATGCAAGAGTAGCAAGCCCTAACGCACAAGCACTTTTCAAGCCTCCACTTGCATCATGTTTTACTGTACCCCATTGGCTGAAGCAAGTCATGTGGCCAAGGCCAGAGTCAGCAGGCAAAGGTACTTCCAAAAGGTGATACAGAGGGGCATGAAAAAAATGGGGCTACTACAGCATTTATCCACCACAGTGATGTTACACAAATCCCTTGGTCTCTCTGAGCCTCAATTTCCTCCTCCAAAAAGGGATATAGTAATACCAGCCTGTTATGGATTATTCTGTTCCTCAAAAAGATATGTAGAAATTCTAACCCCTGGTATATGAATGTGACCATATTTGGAAATAGGATCTTTGCCAACACCTTGATCTTAGACATCTAGCCTTCAGAACTGTGAGATAATACATTTATGTAATTTTAATCCACTGGGTTTGTAGTACCTTGGTATGGCAGCCCTAGGAAACTAGTAGAGAATCCAACACATCTGGCAAAGCTTTTATCAAGGGTGAATAAGAACTATGACTAGAAATGGTAGCCCTACAAATGGTTATTCCAAGACAGTACTGATCCTACAGCTTCCTATCTGAAGGAAGCTCTTCAGACAGATTTGAAGTGTGAGCTGCCTCAGATCTCTGGTGTTAGAGGCCTTGGGATTTCCAAGGGCAGAAGATGCCAGCATTGCTTGTCTTCCTATCAATCTTCCTTCTGGTTTGTAGTCAGCTACGCAGGCTCCTGACACACACTTGCCTCTACCAATTCCTGAACTTGTAACAGGGCATGCCTGCAAGGTTTGGGATTTTTCTCTTTGCTAAAGAAGCCCCAAGCTCTGATTTCTGGCCTTGCTCCCATGCAGCTCTAGCTCCAGGAACATTCTAGGAAGGCAAAAGCTAAATTTAATCTCCCTTGCCTTGTGATTTTAATACTTTATCTGCCATTCAGACTCTTGTATTATGCAGGTAACATGGTCCTGAGCATTGCTAGAGGCAGTTGTAGTTGTTTTGCGCCAAACACTGGTTTGGAAAGGTTTGCCCTCTCCCTGGGCATTTTATGAGGTTAACTACATGAAGGTGCTCCCAGAATGCACCACCAGATTCCTCCCAGAATACTCTCTGTTGCTTCCACCTCCCGAACTTCGCTCACTCTGTTTTCTTTGACTGGAGAGAGCTTTCTACCGTCTCCACCTGTTGAGGTGGTTCTTAAACATTGAGAACCACAAAACATAGGTAAAAATGGAGAGAGCACGGGACTTGAAACAAAAGACCTGAGTTTGACATTCATATTTAACAGTTACTGTCACATAACATCTCTGTACTCTAATATTACTATTATTATTATCTGGTGGAAAGAGTAACCTCATTCTGGGAATCACCTAACATAATGAATCTGGAAGTGCTGAATTGTGTAAGGTTATCCCATTTAGAAAGAGAAAATTCAACCATTCTTTCATTCATTCATCTAACTAATAACTATTGGAAGCCTATTTTGTGCCAGTTCCTCTGCTAGATGCTCAGAATAAAGTCATGAACAACATAATTGAAGTCTCATGGGGCTTACATTCTAGTGCAGGAAATAGGCAATAAACTAGAAAACAAATAAGCAGACATGAGCAAATAAATCGATAATTACAAATTATAATAATTGCTAGGAAGGAAGCCAATAGAATGATGAATTGGAGAATAAGGGGCAAAAGCCACTTGGACAGGATATTAAACAACATGGACAGAGCTGATATCATCTGAGTTTAAAGGCTTTAGTCCTTTATGGACTGAAGGAAGTAAAACCAGGCAGGCAGACGTGTGATGGGGATAAATTTTTTTTTTTTTGGCTATATTTTTTCTATGTATTCTGAACTTCCTGTAGACCTGCTTGTCTTGTTGCCTTGCTGCTGTCTTCTCTTTGGGTCATTGGCATGTATACCTTCTTGGGCAGAGCAGAGACTCTCTAGACAAATACTGAGTGTCACTGAATTACAAAAGAGTATTTTTAAAGCTGAATAAAACAAAAGCTTGAAAGCTTTTGTTGGCAAAGAAAAAAGGGATTTAAAAAATTGTAAACCTTCCTTTTACATATTAAGAGCAATGTGTGGAGTCTGATCACAGGGTTTTACCATAAACCAGAGAAGAAAAAGCTTAGTTTATATTTAAAGGTAAGAAAGAAGTGGAAAGTTTCCTGCCACTAAAAGAGAGAAAGAAAAATAGAAACTGAAGGAAAAGAGGGAAGATATGAGTAAACGGGTTCCTTCTAGTGGATACACAAACTTTTTGAAAGACGGTGTTAGGGGACATTATTTTTGAACAAGAGGCTCCATAATTGCTTAGCTCCTTATTGATAGAGTGAATATTTTGTTAAGTGTCCATTTTACCTCGCACAGTCCATAGGACTAGAGAAACGGAACTCACCTTTAGTTACACAGATGGGGCTTACTCTAAGCAAGGATGGTAATTCTAACCCCTTTGATGGCTATTGGTTCAGAAACTCAGGCCTTAGCCAATCAGCACATGGCATCCCTCTGTCCACTCTTAGTTGTTCCGAGTTGATCCAATCAGGATGAAGGAAAAGCTTTTGAAAACAGGTTACAAAGAAGCTTTCTCCTTCTCTTTCCCATTGGTGATGGAGGAAGCTGTCAGTACGGTAGTCCCGCCTTATCAACAGTTTTGTTTTGCTTTCTGCAGTCTCAGTTACCTGAGGACAATTGAAGTCAGAAAATATGACATGGAAAATTTCAGAAATAAACAATTCATAAGTTTTAAACTGTGCACTGTATCCATGCTGTATATGCTACCTGCCTGTTAGTCACTTAGTAGCCCTCTTCATTATCAGATTGACCATGGCAGTATTGTAGTGCTCGTGTTCAGGTAGCCCTTCTTTTATTCAACTATTCTATTTAATTATTAGTTGTTATTGTTAATCTCTTACTGTGATTATTATAAATTAAACAGTATCATAAGTATGTATGGGCAGGAAAAAACCTAGTGTGTATAGCATTTGATACCATCCAAGGCTTTAGGCACACATTGGGGGACTTGGAATGTATCCCTGTTGGGATAAGGGGGTATTAATACACTGTTTACAGCCAACTTCTGACAATGCAGAGGAACCAGCTTTAGAATGAAGCCAACAGTGCGGCTTTCAGAGTGAAGAGACAGAAAGAACCCATGCCCCAGCCGACATGGCTGACCCCTTCAATCAACCAACCTTAATTCTAGACTTCCTGTTTTGTGATATAATAATGTTCTTTCTTGTTTAAACCAGTTTGAGTCAGGATTTCTGTTATTTAGAGCCAAAAGCATCCAAGATGATACAGTGGGAGAAATAGCCAGGCAGTCTTGAAGGAATGCTAGAGTAGAGAGAATTATTCCTCACTTTTACCAGCAGATCCTAGGAAAATTTCAACTATTAAGAGTCCCATGCCAACAGGGAGAAGCTGAAAAAGAATGGAAGTGAACACATGATGGAGTGTGTTCACTCCATCAAGAAAGCTTATGCCACCTGCTTTAGCCTGAGAATGCTTTATAGGGAATTCAGAATTTCCTGCATGCCCCAGGAAACTGCCTTGTGACCACAAGAAACTGACATGTGACCCCAGCAGGGCTCCCCACAGTAAAGGCTGTGGTGATTTTGTAGTAGAGGGCTGCAGGTGGGTCACTCAGGCTAAAGGTTTTGAATGGAAAAAATGTCCATGTCCCAGGGAAGGAGTTTCACCACCAAGACTCCAAAAGAAGGACAATTCAACAAAGGCAGACTATGAGTTACACAAGATTTATTAGCAGTAGATGCAGCAAAATTAGAGTTTTGCCAGGCAAGGCATATCTGAACTTGAGGTCATTTGGAACCAGAAGAGTACAATATGTGGATAAGAACATAAACTTCTACCTGTACCCAACCACCGTATTAGAAAGGAAAATCATGCGTGCGATCCACTGAGGAAGAAGAGAGAAAATGCTTACAGAGCATTTGAATTAGAAGTGATGAATTATCTACCTAAAGGAGTTAATCTGAAAGAGACAGTATTAAGCTGGTTGTGGTCGATTGCATCATTTGCCCTAATTCTTTGCCCCCCCTGTATCCATGCATCCCTTTGTCAGGTGACCTCATACTTCTTCTTTCTAATGAGGTGTGGTCTGGGGTGGAGTCTATTTCCACACCCTTTGGATCTGGGGTTGGCCATGTGTCTTGCTTTAGTGAGTGGTTCAGATCACAGTTTTATTTAGTTACCATCTCCTTCCTTCCCACTCAAAGGCAGATGAGCCGTGGATATGGGATAGAGATAGATAAATAGTCAGATTAGGACAGCTGACCAACCCAAATGTGGCATGCATAGTCAACACTGCACCCAAACCCACCACTGGGATAAGGGTACAGGCCAGTATAGACATGTATATCTGCTGGCCATTTGGATTCTTTCCAAGACTGGGAGCTGTTGGTCTCACAGAGTGTTGTCATCCAGACCACTGGGGGGCAGCACTGCCTTTGCGCCAGGGAGCACCTCCTGGCTAAGAATCATATTGCTTCTGTCCCACATATGGTCTTCTTCTATGGTTCATATCCCACTCCACCCAAGATTTTGACATCAAAATAAAGAATTTTATTTTTTTCTGTGGAATACTTCATTTTATTTTTCTAATGCAAAGGTAACAGTTTACTTCCCAGCAATCTTCAAAAGCAAAAGTGCTGGGAGCCCAGGAGTTACCCAGCTGGAGGCCCTGTGACATATGGACTTAGGTGACCAACGTATTTCAGACAAGAACCCAAACAAAGGTCTAGGTTGACAATCTTGCTCTTTCTTAAAGCAAAGATAGCGTGGGAAACTAGTGAGAACAAAGGCCAAAGAAGAAAGAAGTTCCATCTTCAGGTACACAGGAGGCAAATGTCATTGTCATTGATAATATTAATGATATTAATAAATAACAACAGCATAAAAATTTCTTAATTCTAATAAATCATCAGAAAAAGAACAAAGCTATGTTTGGCACCACAGTGTCACTTGGAAACTGGCCTCTGTTTAACAGTAATTGTCCGAATCACAGAATATTTGCCTGTGCCGGGCTTACAGCTAAGACTAACTCTTTAAAAACTACTAGCGTTGCATTTTTTTTCCTTCGTGAACTAAGTTTCCATGAATTATTAGTACATAGAGAACTTGTGGGATGAAATGAAGCTTGATGGATTTGCTGCATCTCCTGTTGCTACAGCTTGTGCTCAGAATTAGACATCGTGCCCCAGAATAGAGGAGAGAGGCACCTGTTCCATTCCCTGCTTCTGCCTCCCGGCTAAGGGTCTCTGCGGATGGCTTCCAGAATGTTCATTTAACTGGTCTCCTTGGATGGACCAGCAGCACATGCCCTGGGCTCTGGCAATTTCTAAGATAGGACCTATTTACCACATACCTTATTTGGCTGACTGCAAACTTCTTGTTAGAGCATGCATGTTTCTTCCCTAAACACTTAAATCATCTTTCTAATGGAAGTCTGTATGTCCTTTGTGGAAACCTATGGATCCTACACTGAGTTTCTTTCAATTTGCTTAAATGCTCAGTATAAGTTATTGAGGCTTTGTCTTTCGACATAATATACATGATAGAAACAGCAACCATAAAGCAGCCAATCAGTTAACGGGCATTGAGCGGGAATAATTTTTCTCTCTGTGGTAGAAACATACATAAAAAACAATTATGGGTTATACATAAGTAAAAAGTAATGACCAAAAAATATGAGTCACAGTGGATTCCAATATAAAAATAAGGCAACAAACAAGGAATGCAAGATTCACGAAAGATTCCAATCTTCAAGACAATGAAAAGATACCACTATCAGTCACTCTAGTCTTTGCATGTTCAGATAAATACTGAGAAATTGCTGTGGAACTAATGATGCCACTGCAAAAACCTACTACCATAAGACAACTTAAAAAGTTCCACGAGGTTGAAGAAATTACACAATATGCTTGATCTGGTCTTTGGATTATAGATTTCACATTCCAGATCTAGACCCAGCTCAACTTATTGTTTGCTAATGCAACCCAAATATGATAGGACTCTTCTAGGGCCTGGAAGACAAATGTAAATCCTTACTCTAAGTTCCCTCAAAGCTGTAGTACAGAGGCTTCTCACAGTGAGTAGCTCAGAAAATGTTTGCAACATCCTCTCTAGGTATCTCTTTCCAAGATTTTTTGGTAAGAGGAGCTGATATATTTTCTCCTCTTTTTTCATACATTCCTTTCACTGTCACATAGCTTCCCGTTTCCTGACTTCTAACTCTCCAGTATTCCTGCCCACCATCTTTATGGCATGAGAACTCTGACCCCTCATGCTTGACTGCACTGTTGGTCTTGGGGATTCATTCCCCTTTGCACTGTGACTTTAAATGAAACTCTAGTAAATAAAATTCTTTACTATAAGACAGAACTCCCCATCCCTTAAGTGTGGGCTACAATTACAACTTGATTCCAAAGAACACAGTATGGAAAGGGAGAAAGAACTTTACACTGGAGAAAGCTGGCAAATCTACATTAGCCGGATGATCAAGGAGAACATTATCGGTAATAAGTCACGTTGATGGTATGTGCACTTGATATGATGTGTTAAAAAATGCCATTTTGCCTATGTGGTCTTTCTCCATGAAGCCATAACCCAAGTCTAACTATGAAAAAGAAATTTAGAAAAAAACAATTGGAAGACATTCCAAGAGATGCCTGAGTAGCTCTCCTCAAAACTGTTGAGGTCATCCCCCCCACAAAAAGACAGTCTGAGAAGCTATCAAAGCCCAGAGGAGCCTAAGGAGACATGACAACTAAATGTAATGTGATGTCCTAATTGGGACCTTGGAACACAAAAAAGTCATTAGGGAAAAATCAATGAAATATGAATAAAGTATGGAGTTTAGAGGAGCTTTTCCCCTCTTAAGAAAAGAGAAATTGATGTTTTGATTTGGACCAAGTATCTAGTGAAGGCACAAACTTTGGTTGTCCTGCCAGGAGACACAATAATTGTTAATTAAATTTGCCCCAGATAAATTCCCAGTTCCCATGTGGTCTAGGTCTGCCAAAGTGTTCCATTAAAAATCCCAACAAAGTTAGTAGCCAATAGCAATAAAAATAAAAGGTGGATCAAACTTTGCTTGCATATCTGGAAGAAATATAAAAGAGGTCCAATTCGTAACTCAGCCTAGTATTCTAAAAAATTCTTTCTTCTGTTTAATTTTCATGTAGGCTGTGGTTTTTCTCATTCTCCAAATCCCTTCCTTTCTATTCCCCACCTTGGCTTTATCTGCTGGCCCCTATGCATGGCTCTCCTGTCTTGTTCTCTCACTCTTTTCCTCCTGCTGCTTCTGCACTTTCTCTCCCCATTATTCAGATTCAGCCACCATAGACGCCTGGGCCTTGCCCAGCAAAGACAGGAGAGAGGACCCAAAGCTGAGTAGTCAAAGAGAACATTCTTAGCAGGGAGTAGAAAAGAGAGTGAGCGAAGGCAGAGAAGCCTGTAAGTTAATATGGATTGCCCCCAGCTCAAATACAAACAATTGGCTTTTGATATACAAACCGGCTCAGGAGAACCATGATGGCAAATGCTGGTGAAAAATACTTCTAGAGGAGGAAGCAGAAGTCTCGGTTCAAATCTCAGTCACACCATTTAAATGATAAACTCTATGTTCTGTGTAGATAAAGTCTATGTCTGCCCTGTTTTCTGTTGTGACCTCAGGGCTCAGCCCAAAGAAAGGACCCTTATATATTTGATGAGACCTTGAGAATAAGAGTATCAGTTCCTTCCACTTTTACATAGCAAATTGAGGCAATGTCTGCCTTAACCACTTCACAGAGGTTTTGTGAGAATGGATGTGACCTACAGCGTATGGGAAATAACTAAAAAAGGGGTGTGGGGGGGTATCTGGACAAAACATCAGTGTGGAGGCCAGAATAATCCTCCATAATCAGAGGAGGACTTGGCCTTGGTTTCTCATGGGGAGAGTTGCACTAAATAATCTCTGTGTTCCCAGTGGCTCTCTGCAATGTGACTTTGCAATTCCTTCCATCAAGAAGTGGAGTTGTGACTTGCTCTGACACATAGAATGTGGCAGAATGACAGTGATGGTGCTCTGAGCCTAGATCTCAAGAGGCCTTGTGCATTTTCCGCTCACTTTTGGAACCCTGCTTCCCCCATGTGCATAAGCCCAGGCTAGGCTGCTGGAGGATGAGAGACATGTGGCCTGGTCACCCCCGTCACCCCAGCCAATAGCCAGCCCAATCCAGAAACGGAGCTGCTTAGCTGATCGTAAGCTAACTACAGATACATGATTGAGCCCAGGTGACACCAGAAGAACCATCCAGCTGACCCCAACCCCAGTTGCTGATATACACACTGACAAGCCCAAATACAGCATTTTGTTTTTAAGTTACCAAGTTTAGGGGTAGTTTGTTACTCAGCAATTTACTCACTGATAAAACTTTCAAATCTAAAATAGAGTGAATCAATTACTCTTCCTTCACTTGTAGTTTCAGACAGAGGGCACATTTTCCAGGGAATCTCCCCTGACTGTGAAGGGACTCTGAAGTAACCAGTGCAATGTCTTGATGGTCTGTTGTGTGCTTCCTATATGCCATTGCTATACTGGCTATTATATAGTAAAAGCTCTAACAGACATGGTTAAAATTTAGTCATGAAACCTACTTATTTCTATCTTAAGCTCTTTCATATTTAGTCTTCTCAGCTACTCATGGCCTTTGATGCTCATTAAAAAAATTAATGTAGTAGAACGTGTCTGTCTTTAGTGTCTCCACCCCTCTCCTCTGAAAGCCACCATCCTTGGGGGTGCATAGCACCCTCTTGTCTTTAGATGCCTGGGGTTGTTCACCATGGACACTGAAGCTCACTTTTTGGTGTCTTATTAGATCAGAACTCTGCACTCCAAAGAAACATCTAGTTATCTAACAGATTAATTCTGCTATAATGTGACACCTCATAGAAAACTCAGCTCATATTTGCTTGAATGAAAAGGGGAAATTTGTTTCTGTTACTGAGGGGTATCTGGCTTCAGGCCTGGTTTTAATTAGGTTTCAGTCTTTTTCACTCCATCAATAATCTCTTTCCTCTGTGTTGCCTTAATTTACAGGCAGGACTTTCTCCATGTGGTGACAAAATGGCTGCTGGGAGCCCAACACTCCCATGTTTTCTGCTGTATAATTGCAGCAGAAAGAGAGCTTTCCCTGCCCAGTAGGGGGTATGTCAGGCTGATTCTCATTGGACCTCCTTGTATCACATGTTCTGCCCAAACCAATTAATTTCTTCAGGGGAATGGAAAAATGCTAATTCGCCAAACTTATAACCTGCTAGCCCCAGGAACAAAGGAAGAGTGAGAGGTGAAGGTGGTGTTAGCATCACTAATCACGTGAATCAAGAGACAGAGTGGGGTTTCCGAAAGAACATCAGATGCTATTGCCAGAAGGGAGCACAGAGGCTGACAGGCAACACTACCAGCTACCATTAGAGCAGGTGTTTTCAGTCTTACTCTTGTTATAGTTCCTGGGGGAACCTTCAGAAAATACTCCAGAAATAGTGATTTACTTGGTCTGAAGTGTGGCCGGGGAATCAGTATTATTTTAAACTCTCCAGCTATTTCTAATGAACAACAAAGGCAGAGAATCTCTGCATTAGGGTTATTAATAGCTAATTAAGCCTTACTCCGGGGATACCCTGAAGTGTCATGGGTTGGTTCAGAGGAGTGCATCTCTCAGAGTAAAGTTTCCGACTCTGGAGGAAGCCAAGAGTCAGGGCCGTGCAGCAGCTGTGGCAGAGGACTGGGGTAGGCAGGCAGGAAGCTCTAATTGCCCCAGTCTGAAGTATGATAGCAACTGCTTTCTGTGTACACAAGCTGCCAGCCCTGATGGCAACTTTTGAAATTAAATTGTGAGAAACCTTTTGTTCCAGAAAGCCAAAGAATACACTATGACACATACAATTACAGGGTGAAAAGTACAGACGGTTAGCTACCCTGCCAGAGGCCGCTTCCCCGAGGGTCAAACGCAGAGACTACTGGGAGTCCCCGGTATCATTCAGCCTATTGAAGCCATGCCTGACTGCACTGTCCCCCGTCTGTGTGGGGGGAAAAGCCATTCCCATCTTTGCTGCCGCAGTTGGTTTTCTCCCAGCTGGTTGGAGGACCAGATTCTCCCCATCTCTCCAGTGAGGAAAAGTTCTGGCCAATCACAAGAAGCCAACTGGAGACCGTGACTGTGGGGATGAGATGGCAAAATCTGCTTTTGGAGCTGCAGGAGACACACTTCTCAGTGTGCAGAAACTTGTCAGGTGGGCTCTGGCAGCTGCTCAGGGGCCAGGATGTACGAGAGTTTCAGAGGCTGCTGGCTGCCTGCCTCTCTGTGCACAGAATTCCAGGTCTTCTCCTGCCAGGGTCGAGGCTCTGGGCAAACCACACTGTGGGGCTTTTCTCAGAATTTTAATTTTGGAGAAACCAGGAGAAGAGAATGCTCAGGGAAAGGCAGTGGAGTGCAGTAAGCAATGTAATGGATTGGTCATCCCAGTCCCAACACTTTGATTCCTGTCTGTGTTCTTCCTTGAACCTCAGTTTCCTCATCTGTAAAATGGGATTTTAGATACTGTCTGAGAAGAACCCCACGCTCTGCAGGTGCTGAGGTTATGATGAGGCAGGCAGGAGCCACTAGCCTGCTTGGCTTTGGGTGTAACTGGTGGTTTTTGGGTGGATGGAGTGTTTACTACTCTCCTCATTTTTAGAGCAAAAAACACCCCCTTTCCTCCTTGTCTTTTTAGTCCCTCCTGGCCACCAACACTGCCATGCCAGGAGCCTACACGTTAGGATGATGCTCAAAGCGTGTGAAGGGCAGCCCGGCCAAGCTCCGGCATCCACAGGGTTTTAGTTCCTGTATCCCATGCCCTGCCCTTCTGCAGATAGGAAAGCACAAGTTCCCTTCGGTTTTTGTTCCTCTCCCGCCTCTGTCTCCCTCTTCCGTCCCTCCTCTCCCCCACCCCGTTTCTTTCCACTGCTGTTGTTGTTACTGATCACCCAAGTGTGATGACGTGCCCGGCACTGTGCCAAAGGCAGGGGCCCCCTAATTCATCGGGGGTGGATTAGAAGGCTCTGCCCTAGCCTAGTCCCTGGGGGCAGATGTAGAAATAAACAAACAGTGACAATGCGGTGACAGAACAGCGCCCCGAGGGCTCCCGCGGAAATGAGCACAGGCTGTTTGGAAAGCCCACAGGAGGCCCTCTGACCCAGGGGATGCCTCGCTGTCGCCCCCGCTCCCCGCCCTGCTCAGTAGCAGCTTGCAGCGGGGGCGGGGTAGGCACAGCGACAGCCCTGCTCGGGTCGCCCCACCCTGCCTGTGCGGCACTGAGTCAGGAACCCCGCCTCCCAGCCTGCACCCGCGAACAAATCCCCGCCACCAGCCACTGCGGCAGGGCCTGACGGATTCGCCCCCGCCCCCGCGCGAGCGGCGGGTGCCCTGCAGAGGGGTGGGGGTGGCCGGCCCAGCTGTAGCCAGGCGGTTGCCCGGCTCCAGGATGGAGAAAGGGGACAAGCAGAGACAGGAACATGACTCAGGGTTTTTGAAGCGGCTGAGACACAGTGGCGCACAGGCCCCCGTCCAGAAAAAGTGGGAGGCGAGGCGCCTTTCCAGGCTCTAAGTCTCAAACGCAGGGCCCTAGCTGAAGCTCTGAGCTTGAATTTCTGCGGGAGAGTAGACATACCGTTATAATTTACAGCTCTAAAAATATCAAACGGAGGATGTATTCGGATGAATTCACACCAAGCAGGTGACCCAGAAAAAGGAAATAAGATCTAAGAGCCTTGAGCATCTAGAGAATAATCGCTCTGCTGCGCAGCGGCCGAGATTTTAACCCCAGTGGTCTTTCCAGTCGACCTTCTGGGAGGAAAGCCGCTGGATGCAAATGGAAATAGTGACCAAGGTCATTTCAATCTCAGAGTACCCAGGGGTACATCTGGGCCAAGCCACCCTGAGTTCTGGGGATTGCAGTCACCAGGTTCTGCAGGAGCTCCTGCTGTAGCTAGGATTGAGCTGGAGGAACTCTGTCCCTCCGGAGTCACTAGCCACAGGCTAATGGCAGGGGAATGGGGCTGCCTTGGGCCTCTGGGATGGAAGAGCTACCTCAGGCCTAGAGGGACTTCAACCAAGATGGGCAGTGATGTGTTCAGCAAAGCATATGACTTGAAATCTCAGCTCACAGAGGGGCAGTGGGAAGGCTCTTTGTTTCTCTAGTCTATACCAGGTTGCTTCCAGATGAGGAAATAGCTGTCCCTTTTTCATATAGCAGCCAAGTCACACTCTTAAGTCAGATCATACGCTTGCCTGCTCAGGTGCCTCTAATGCTTTCCCATCCAAAGTCATTACCAAACATAAAAGATGCTCCATGCTCGGGGCCCTGTTATTTCTCTCTTCCTTGCTTTCAATTCTCCCCTTCACTCCGCTCCAGCCATCCTGGCATTCCCCCTGGTCCTTGAACACATTGAGCTCACCCACCCCTACCTCAAGGCCTTCCTGCATGCTGTCCCCTCCACCTGGAACTCTCTTCCCCAGATATTGATTTCATTTCCCTGCTTGCTTGAAAGACCATCCTATCCACAATAGCATCCTGTTCACAGCACCCCTGCTCTCTCTCCTCCTAAACCTCCTTGTTTTTATGTCCTTGTTATCTATTTGTCTGTTTATCATATATTAATATCTCCCCTAGAAGATGAGTTCCCTGACAGCAAAGACTTTGTCGTGTGGACTCCTCTATTCCTAGCAACTGGAACATTATAGCTGCTCAATAAATATTTGCAAAAAGAATGAGGTCAGGTTAAGCCAGGGAATTTGTTCAACTTTATGCAGTCAATTAGTGGCACAGCCAGGAACTGAACCCTCATTTCCTCCTCTTGATTTAGAACTTTTTTACAATCTCACATTCAGGCTGGTTATCTGGAAATGAATCTAGGAATGCAATTAGATTGGACAATGGCCACTGGGGCAAGCTGTACCCTTTCTGAACAAAATGTAATTTTTAGAGTCCTACGATTCCTCTAAAAGCTCAAATGCACCTTACTTTGTCGCATAAATATTTATAAAAGTGGTAAATTCCACTAGCTGTTGAGAGGTTCACAATGCAGTGCCAGCCCCCGGTTTTCCCTGACATTTCTTCTCTAGTCACCTTCGAAAGTTTGGCTGGAAGCCAAAGTTTGTGAAGTTTAGAGCCTTTATAATGCGGCTCATCCTACCCATTAAGGCTGAAGTTATTTTTGGAGGAGCGAGTCCTGCCAACTGAACCCAGAACCGTGAGGTCTGTATCAATGCGTGGGAATATGACTGATGACCATTTGGGCAAAGGTGAGCATTCTAAGTGGCTCAGTTCCTCTTGTGGCTGTTTTTTTAAGCCATACCAACTAGTTCCTTTTCTTAGCAATGATTTACTTTCTCTTCTAGGGTTGTCTATTATAAAGAATGTCCAAAAATTTCGGCAGTGCTAGTGCTTTTTAAAATAGCATGATACAGAGAAATAATTCCCAGAGTTAGAGAAAGGAAAACTGGGTTTGTGTCTTGGTTTCTCTATATAACAACTCTGTGACCTTCTTTGTACTCTGAGTCCTTATTTGAACAGTTAGGGTCATCCTACCCACCTGAGAATACCATTGTGAGGGTCAGACGAGTTAGTGTGGAATAAAGCGCTTTGTAAGCACTAAAGGACTGGATACTCCAGTGCTCAGCATGACACTACTAGAAAGAAAGAAAGAATATATATATATATATATATATGTATATATAAATTGAGAACCAAAGTCCTCTTTTCTCAGCCTACACTCAGGGTGGGGGCTATGTACAGAACACAGCCCATTGGGCCATAAATAAGAAAGGGGTTGAGAGCCAAAATAGAAAATCCGTAGGTATCAAGAATAAAATGCTAAAGGAGAGCTGTGCCAAGGACTAGGGAGGAAATGCGATCAGTGAACACATTGGGAAATTTGTGATGGCTGAATCATAAGGCTGGAACCGATGAGAGTTGAAGGGGCCAGAAATATGGATTTGATCAGACTGAAATGAAACAGAGAGTAGAAGGCTGGAAAGCTGGGTAGGGCAGGGGGGAGTTCCTCTTTCCCTCTCCTCTTTCACTTAGTAAACATTATTGAGTGCTTACCAGGCGGGTGTTAGGCACTATCTTCTTTCCATCATCTCCAGGAAACTGTCCCTAGATAAGTGATAAGCAGTTAAGTCCTTTTTTTTTTTGTAAGTGGGTTGATGTTGGAACACTCTTTTCCTTTTCTTCCTGCTTGGAGCAATTGCTTAAATAACTAAGGGATTTGAACCCCTGAAACATCTAGGAAAGCATGTATTTTTCTATAGATGGAAGCCTGCCACAGGTTTCAAGGAATGCAAAGAATTGGGTTTGGGGGACTTTGGAGATTATGATGCATTTAGCAAAGCTGAAATGGCAAAATAAGACCAAGCAAAACATCTTATCTTACCCTTTTATTATGAATTTATCCAACACCTATTCTATTAATATATTTTCTCCAGTTACCTGCTTCTGCACTGTTTGTGTTTGTTAATAAGCCGCTAGGGGATGGGCATCCTGTCTTCATGGCACATTGAGTACCAGGTCGCTATATAAAGAAGCACATAAGAAATATTGTCTACTAGCAATGTGTTTTCTTTAACTTGTTAACCATAAAACAGCCTGGGAATATTTGAAGTTTTCAACCATTCATTAAATATTTACTTGGCACCTATGTTGTTCTCTTGTGGGAATAACTTCATCTACCTTATTTTTACTGTCATCTTGGTCCCTAATAATAGCTTTTCAGTATCCTACAATGACACAGATCTTGATATTCAGGCTCCTGCTAATTTGGGACTTAAGAAGAGGTGGTAATTCACTGCCTGGAAAGAAACAGAGTAATGATTACAAAGAGTAGATCCCAATTGCACTGAATTGGAAGCAGGAAGATAAAAGAAAAGAAGTGAGTGTATCAGTCAGCTATTGCCATCTGACAAATCAGCCCAAAATTCAACTGTTTCAGACATTGACCTTTTTTTCTTGCTCGTGTTTCAGCAATTGGCTAGAGATTGGATAATCTCCACTGGGCTCAGATGGGCTTGGCTCAAAGTGGTGGACTGGGTTTAGATCTGTGCACATGTTTCTCATTTTCCTTAGTCCAGTGAGCTACTGTGGGCAGGTAATAGGAACACAAGAGGGCAAGCACAACAAGCAAATCCCTTTTCAGTCTTTGCTTGCATCACACTTGCTGACATTTCATTGCATGAAGCAGGTCACATTTCCATGCCCATCATTAATGAAGCAGGGAAATGTATTCTGCCTCTAATCAGAGGAATTACAAAAGGTCTGGATATAGGCAGGGGTTGAGGACTTCTGTCAATAATGCATACATAAGAATCCAGTTTCTGTCTTTGGGATGTTTCCAAAATATGGGACTATCACCCTATTCTAAGCTCTGATGTTTTAACTCATTGGAATCAGTTAATCCGTGGATTAGGCTGTTCTAGCAGCAGTGGGACTTATTCCCCAGTGAAAGCCCTTTTGGCTATTGGTTCATTGGTGAATGCCAAATCAGATGCATTGCTGACCAGAATCAGAGGATCTTGGGTTCAAGTCCCAATGGCACTACTTACCATCTGTGCATCTTTGAGTGGTTATTTAACCTCTCTGAGCCCTCATTTCCTCATCTATAAAATGGAGGTAACAATTCAATTCTATTTATCTCATAAGATTATTATAAAGAACAAATCAGATGAGCTCTTGAGTATGAAAACTTTCTGTAAACTTGAAATAGCTGTACCTGTGAGGTAGTATTATTACTGAGCAAAGAGCTTAAAACCTTCTGAAGGGTACTGCTTTTATTGGAGATTTGTGGAAGTCCATCTTCTTAACTGATTCCACGGATTCAATGACTTGCGTTAATCTTATATCCCTTAGGTCTTATTTCTGAGGCAGCCGGAGTGAAACATAAGAGTTTGAATTTGGAGGTAGGACAGTCAGGGTGAAATTGTCTGTAAAGGACCATAGAAAGAGGCAGTGAAGCCGAAGAAAAAAATTCAGCCCACTTCTTGCTCTTCTAAATGCTAATTCTGCCTTCTGTGGCCTTTCCAGGGTCTTACAGCATGGAACCCTAAAGTCAACATCCTGTGTTGCAGTTTTCACTTATTTCCTCCTGGCTGTTTTCCGGTGGTTTCTCTGGAGGTTGGGGTACACTGTGGAGGTCAATGCCAACAAGTATGGGATAACGCACAACTTTCAACAGCATTTTATGGTTTCTTTGCTTGGCTTTCATTTCAGTTACAAAATTCTTGATTTTCATGAATCTGCCTAAAATTACACACTTATTTAACAACCTTAGCAGTCTACATTATACATATTCATATCTGGAATGCCATCTGTTCTATCTCTTGGAGAGAGTTTGTTCCTCGGTGTGTGCCATCCAACCTCATCCAGGAGGTAGCCTGGGGAGTCCATATGGCTTCTGGCATTTTCCAGGCCGTACCAGTACCTGGGCTCAGGCCCAGGAAATGGTCTGATATTAGGAATGAGCATCAAACTGAATGGACTAAGGTTGAATCTGCAGTGTAATCTGACTTTTCAGCTGTTTCTAAAAGGAAAAGACAAGACCATGGGATGTTTTTTGCAATGTCCCAGTGACAAAACTCATTATATGGGAGAGTTTCTCCCCAATCCAACTATTTAGGCAAGGCCACTAACTACAATGGTATAATCTTAGGTTTTTCTAAGAATAAACATCCCACATCACATCGAAGATAGGTTATAGGGTTGAAATGTGAACTTCAGATAAAACAAACATGCAAGTCAAGCAAAAAATTTTAAGTTAAATCAGAATTAATGAGGGTAATATGAAAAAGGCATGGAATCAAGATTCCTTAGTTCCAGCTCCAACTTTGTCCGTAACTAGCTAGAAAGTCTCGAGCAAAGCATTGCACTGATCTGTGCCTCAGTTTCCTCATCTGTGACAGGAATGAATTGGAGCAGATGCCTTAAAGTTCTGTCCAGCTTTGTCATGTAACACTTTTGTGCATTCTCAATCCTTAGCAGTAAAATGAGGAAGTAGGACCACTTTATCTAGAAGGTGTGGGCTCCATTATCCCATGACCGTATTGTTTTTTTTTTCTTTCTTGAGATAGGATCTGGCTCTGTTGCCCAGATTAGAGTGCAGTGGCATCAATATAGCGCACTGCAACCTCCTTAGTCCAGTGACTAAGGCTCAACTCCTGGGCTCAAATGATCCTCTTGCCTCAGCCTCCCAAATTGCTGGCAAGTACAAGCAACTTGGCTAGAAGGTAATGCCAACAGAGAAATGGGGAAGTGAGACAGAGAAAGGCACGCAGCCAATGAAGGGTGCATTGTCAAACAAATTAGGCTCAATTCCACTTGAGAACCCATACAGAACATGTATGTCAGTGTTATTCCAAGCCAGCAAGGAAGTGGGGGCATTTATCTACCAATTCCTGCCCATCATTGGGTTGAGAGCTGCCTCAGAGGGGTGTTTTACAGGCACGTGCCACCACAACGGGCTAATTCTTAAAACTTTTTTGTAAACACGAGGTCTTCTATTCCCCAGGCTGATCTTGAACTCCTGGCCTCAAGCAATCCTCCCATCTCGGCCTCCCAAAATGCTAGGATTACAGGCTGAGCCTCCACACCTGGCCCAATAATTGTGTTTTCTAATAGAAGTTTAATGGAGTCAGTTACATGGGGGTCAATGCAAGCCCTCTTGGCTATACATGTTCTTCCTTAAGAACTTAGGGTTGGAAGACAGAAAGGAAGACGGAAGAGAAGTAGACCTTTTCCCGTCAGTATGAAAGTAAATGCTTTGTTGAAAATGCCAAAAATAAAAATAAAACAAAAGAGTCTGCATATCAATAATAGACAAGATCCCACTAGGGAGACTAATCAGGAAGTGCATTATTAAAAAGTGCAGTTTTCATCTGACAGGTACCATTTGGTGTGCATGTTTCTGGCACGGCCCCATGCCTGGTGATGTTTTTCTTAGCGTGGAGGGTTTAGCAACTGGAAGAGAGGCTGTGCAGGGCAGGAAGTGTACCCAAAGATCAAATATGTCCATGCTGCTCATCTTTCAGGGCCACCACATTAATAACCTCAGTTACTCTGACTCTTTTTAGTGGAAGAATCTGGACAGTTCACTGCTACTGCTGGAACCCGAGGATTAATGAACATCCTCCACACCTTGGCTTGTTCATGCTTTTACTTCTCTTTCTTTCCTAAAATCTTCCACCTAGCCCATCACTCTCTGTTTGGCCAGCACTGATAGGAAAGAATGCCTTGGCTTACTGGGTTTTGAATTCACAGCTTCTTTCTAGGCTGAGTCTATGTCAAAATGGTCTGTAGACACATCATTCTATTTGGGTGTGGAAAGGTAGAAATCATGAAAGCCAAACAACTTGTGAGGCTCATTTTTAAAGTTTTAAGTAGATGTTACTTTTTTAAATGAATTCTTTGCCGACCCAAGTACAAGCAACTTGGCTAGAAGGTAATGCCAACAGAGAAATGGGGAAGTGAGACAGAGAAAGGCACGCAGCCAATGAAGGATGCATTGTCAAACAAATTAGGCTCAATCCCACTTGAGAACCCATATAGAACATGTATGTCAGTGTTATTCCAAGCCAGCAAGGAAGTGGGGGCATTTATCTACCAATTCCTGCCCATCAGTGGGTTGAGGGCTGCCTCAGAGGGGTGTTTTATTACTCAACACTTCTGAACTACCCTGTGCTTAGGCAGAATCACTAGAGTACACCCTCAGGAGTAGGAATTCAGGTAGGAGAGCATTACAGTGGTAAGATCTAAGGGGTTCTAGACAGGGCTCCACTTGCAGTTACCTCAAATAGACACATCAAGGAGACCACACATAGCAGGTACATATATGTAGATGAAAATATTAGAATTTCCAACTCAGACCTTAATAATAAAGCAGGCAAAATTCAAAACTGAAATGTCCAAAGATTTTGGTAGCTTCAGGTAAAGCTTGATCTAAGTTCTTAAATGCTTTGACCACGCGTGGGTTTCTTTTCTCTAATTCTTTCCACCACTTACTATATGCTGGCTCCATTCCTGGTAGTTCCTATCTTCATGGTTGCAAAACAGCTAACAGTAGCTCCTTGGGGCTATATTTTGTAGGTTCAACATCCAGCTAAGAAGAGAACTTGTTTTTCAAATAGCTTAAACAAGTCCTGGAATTAATTCTTTTTGGCCATGATTGGCCTGAGTAGGGTTATGTTCCCACCTTTAAACTGATTCCTATAACCAGGGGGCTTAACTCTTTCAAAACTCACTTTTGGAGGGTAGAGATGGGGAGGGTGACTCTAACTCAAAATGCATGGTTGAGAAATTTGAAGTCTGAAAGGACAGGAATAGTAAGTAATTAATACCCAGACTCTTCAATCGAATAGCACAGGTATTTGATAACCTCAAGCAAAGGACCTAAATCTATGATATTATTTCAGTCACCTGATGCCAGAATCCAGCTGACTGTCCAGGGAGGAGACAAAAAGATTAGCTGTGACAAGATGAGGGGAGGGGGGGACAGGAAGAAAAATTGATGGTGAAAAGCTTGGGTACCAACAGCCACTCCAGGGAGCTGCATTCAGACTGTATCTTTGACAACACTAATGCTGGGTAATATTTATTTAGCTCAGTCTAATAAGCAGTGTAAAGAGTCTCATCTCTCAAATTGGCACAGCAAGGTGCCACCGCAGCCAGGCTGCTGATAATTAACAGTGAAATGCCTGGCGTGCTTTCTCCTTGCAACATCCGAAGGGATGCCTGGGACTGCTGGGTGAATTCATTTTCCTCTCACCAGCTGGGATCAGGATGGAGCTTGCTGCAGAAAATTACTGGAGAGGCAGTCAGCCAAGGGCAGAACAAAATGGTTGTTCTGAGCGGGCAGGCTGAGGAAGGCAACTCATCTCTTATCCGTGGAAGGTCACGTCCTCACACACGTGGCACTTTAGTACCCGTAAGTGTATAGTCCACTACAGGCGAAGGGGAGTTACATGGTTTGTAGCTCACAAGTACCACGTTTGAAACGGTAGCTGCAGAATCATAGAATGTTAGAACTCAGATGAACTTTGAAGATTGTGTAATTTTTTAAGCATCTTTACTGATGAAGAAACAGAGACCTAGAACAGATGTGTGGCTTCCTCTAGTTTCGCAGTGCGTCTGCTCTGCAGTTGACACAAGAACCCAACACTCCTATTTGCCAGTTGAATGTTAGTAACAATGCCTATGATCTAAATTCTTGAGATTTAACATGAACATAGATCTTGTTCCCTTTTTTAGCTGAATCATTTGGTGAAATTCATATAGCAAGTCAGTAGAAGATGGAAGACTCCAAATCAACTCTGTCCATGAATAATTCTGGAAGCCTCTCTAATTAACTGATAATAGTGGTAAATGGAGATGATAGATATTTAGCTTTCCAAATATATAAGGCATTGTGTTAGATAATTTACAAGCATTATTATTTTTAATTTCAATCTCCATAGTAACTCTTCGATGTGAGTACTATTCCCATTGTACAGTGGAGATCATTGAGGTTTATGGAGTTTATGAACTTGCCCAAGATCCCACAATCCACTAGTAGAGCCAGGATTTCGTCCCAGGTGTTCTCGTTCAAGAGCTTGCACCTGTAACCACAACTAATCTTGACTTTTTTCTTCTCAGCCCTGCCAGTGTTTCAGTGACTTCCACTGCATTCTGCCTCTCCAAAAAGAAATTCTATATCCTGAGAAATCTGGTATAATTTCCTGTACCCCCTAACCAAAAAAATTATAAATGTATTATACTTTGTAGAATCGCTGTCACAGATTTTTGAGATTTGGTGTTTTTCAAAGAGAATCACATGTGAAACACATTTACATATTAAAAGACAGCTTTCCTAAATGTCAGTTCAAAATATAGATTTATTAGGATTTGGAAATGAAATTGTTTTCTTTTCTTGCTGATGCTACGAATGAAGACTGTGCAAGTTGCATGCCAGAGTAAGAGCATCGTGGGGGAATCTGACCCCGCCCTAAGAATTTCTGCCAAATAGCCTCTCTTCCTTCCCATTTCCCCACCCCTGAACTGCATGACTTCCAATTCTCCTTCCTCCAATTTCTCCAGATGGCAGACATCTCTCAGCCTCCTGGCTCCTGCAACTTTTTCCTACTGAATTGGAGCCAAATCCTGTAATCCAACTTCCTCCTCTTCAAATGGATGTGCATAGCTTCTGCAAGGATGAGGCCATCTGACTCCACTGCCTGTTGTCTTCTCCTGCCAATGTCCTTACTTGACTTCAGTTTTCTCCAGCTGGTCTCCATGGTGAGGTGACCATTGGCTCAACTTGGACCAAGTTTTCCTGTTGGTCACTGTCTCATCTTTATTCTTCTTTCCTCAACTTCACCATTAATAGCCAACTCTTTTCTCCTTTGAGGCTGTTTTTACCCCTCATGATAATAGCATTATTATAACAGGGCAGATGGATTAACTCTGATGTTTTAAACTTCAAGCTGTTTTGGCAATTGTATCCCCAGAGAGCTGGCTCAAGGATGACCAAAGAACTATTCACCTATAGGGGTGTGGGAGGAACTGCTTAGCATGTAGCAACCCACTACAAAAGAATGGATTACTGAGGCAGAGGCAAGAATGATATAGGACATACCTGAGTATCATTTGTACTTTTTTCTTTTTCTGTCTTTCTTGGCTCATTAGGATCTGAATTGCCTATCTTTCCTGTCTTTAAGCAATTACTATCTTGTATGCTGCAGTCCAAGCTTTTCCTATATTATCAATAAAAATTTCCTACTCCCGTCTTCTAGAAATTTTAAATCTACCTGAATGTTTATGATTTGTATAATCGAACATTTCTCCAAAGCATAAAGACTCAACTGATGGGGTTTATAGTGATCATTGAGGTATCACCTTTGAAAAGGCAAATATTTCTTCTGCTAGATCTTCTGTCTTTAGTGTGGATGCTTCTCACTTTCCCTCACGGTCAGTGATTATAATTTATTATTTTATTTTTTATCTCTTTCATGTTGAGCCTTGATGAATGCCATGGATTTTCTCTCCCCTCTAAAGTGTCCAGATGTCACTCTCTCTCTCTCTTTCTCTCTCTCTCTCTCTCTCTCTCTCTCTCTCTCTCTCTCTCTCTCACACACACACACACACACACACACACACACACAATTTTGGCCACCGTGTTAGGGTGTTCATTGACACCCATACCCACATAAATCCATTCCTGG
>CAUYSK010068471.1:0-24817 GCA_963575035.1 Avahi laniger | reverse complement strand
GTGGATGCAGAGAGATAGGAACACTCATGCACTGTTGGTGGGACTGCAAACTAGTGCAACCTCTGTGGAAAGCAATATGGAGATACCTTAAAGAGATACAAGTAGAAGTACCATTCGATCCAACAATCCCATTACTGGGCATCTACCCAAAAGAGCAAATGATACTGTATAAGAAAAGCACCTGCACCCGAATGTTTATAGCAGCACAATTCACAATTGCAAAGATGTGGAAAGAATTCAAGTGTCCATCAATACATGAGTGGAATAATAAACTGTGGTATATGTATACCATGGAGTACTATTCAGCTTTAAGAAACAATGGTGATATGGCACTTCTTGTATACTCCTGGATGGAGCTGGAACGCATTCTACTAAGTGAGGTATCCCAAGAATTGAAAGACAAGCACCACATGTACTCACCATCAAATTGGTATTAACTGATTAACACACAAGTGCACATATAAGAATAACATCTATTGGATGTTGGGCGGGGGCAGGGGGAGGGGGAGGAGGGAAGAGGGGACGGGTATATGCATACACAAAGAGTGCAATGTGCACCACCTGAAGAATGGACATATTTGAAACTCAGACTTGGTGGGGGGGCAAGGGCAACATACGTAACCTAAACATCTGTGCCCCTAAATTAAAAAAAAAAAAAGAAATTAAGGCTTAACTAAAGGAACTATCCAAATGACTGGGGAATTTTTTTTTTTGTACCATGGGAGGTATAAAATATATTGAGTAAAACTTGAACTGAAGAAACAAATAAACCATGTTTTAAAGTCTGATTTCTCACTTAACCTCTTTAAGACTCTATTTCTGCATCCATAAAATGGAAATAATAACAGTCTCTAACTCACCTAAATATTTGTTACTGTAGGAATTAAATGAAATGATGTAAAAAAATTTCTTAGCACATAGAAGGTACATAATAAAAAGCAAGTGTTGATCATAGGATATAAAATATTGAATAAGAAGATAAAGAGTTAATAATAGAAAAAATGGAAAAACTAGAAATAATTAAGGTTATTTTTAGAGTGCAAAACTTTCTGGTAGTCCCAAAGTTCATATTTCAGGTAAAGTATTTATAGTTATTCTCTTTTTGATGTTTAAAACTGCACTCTCCTGGAATTGCTTTAGGGCAAAAGTACATGAACTGAAAATAATTGCTAAAATATGTAAAACCTGAAACAGAAATATATTTTCAGCTCTGATAATGTCCAAGGACTGAACAACTAAAATGCTATTCCTCAAACCCAAGGTGAATCAATAAATTGTTAATATGATTTGGTAAATTATGTACTAACCACTGTTTAGAAAATATTACCAATCATATATTTAGTAGAGATAAGGGGAAATGCAAATCCTACTACAATAACTAGAAAGCCAAGGCAGTCCATTTAATCTTTGATCTTCCATTTAAAATAAAGTGTTTATAGAAATCTGCCTAATGGGACTGCTTTGCATGTGGAGAGCAATGGAACACGCAGGCTGGCTGCTGGAGACAGCCAGTGGTTTGTTAAAAGAGTTGCGCCCCTTCCTCAAGGGAAGTAACTGGTTTTAAGGAGAAAGTTCTTGCACTTTTCACACTTGAATCACCTTGAACTATTTTCTGGCCGAGTAGTCAAAAAAAGAAAACATCTTGAAACAGCAGAGTGGAGACGAGCACTTGCTTTGATGATGCTAGCCTGGGGTGCCGGTCTTCACTTGGCTGCCCAGAGTCCCTTAGCTTTTCTAAGACTCAGCTTCTTCCTCATCTAAAACATTGAGAGCTTGGCGAGAATGAATGGTTTTCAAAGTTGCTCTACTTGACCCTTTGCTTCAAATAAAATCTTAAGGAGAAGCCCAATAGATAAAGCAAAAATAAATATAGATATTCTCTTTGAAACAAGGATTGCAGCACCAGTAGTGCTACCTATTTACCTTCTCCTCCTCCACAGTGTGGCTTCTTCCCTATAAGGACTCCCTCCCTCCAACTCCTGAAGTTTCTCAGTACCAGAGCACAGGAATATTCAGAGAACAGTTTGCAAAACACTGCACCAAATGCCTTTCATTGTCCTTCTGAGCATTGTTCTTGACATTTTTGAGGAATTTAGATGGACAATTTACAAAAGAAAAAACATAAATAGCCAGTAAAATATTTAAAATTCAACTCTAATCTTTTAAAAAGTAAATATCTTTTTATCTTACCGTATTAGCAAAAATTATGATGAATGATATTACCAAGGCTGAGAAGGCGCTAAGGACACAAGTGCTATCTGTTCATTGCTAGCAGGAGTGTAAATTGGACTAACATTTCTGGCACATATTCGACAATGTATACCAAAAGCTTTTAAGACAGACATACTGAACCAAAAAATTCCTCTTTGAATAATTTAATTCAAAGAAATAGATGGAAAAAAAAGAAAGATGTACAATGGAGCTCATCAGAGTTATTTATAATGAAGAAGAGTGAAAATCACCTTATTTATAATATTATTATAGAATTTAAATACCTATTTAAACACGTATTATAAAGGAGTAATTTTTTCTGAAATTAGAAAGTTTGAAGAAAGTTGTTCACGGCCATACCACTCTGAAAGCACCCAATCTCGTCTGATCTCAGAAGCTAAGCAGAGTTTGGCCTGATCAGTACTTGGTTGCAAGAAAATAGTAAATAAGTACAGGGAGTATGGAATCTCCTGGCTCTTGTTGGGTGCTATTGGCAAAAAAAAAAAAAAAAAAAAAAAAAAGGCAGAAGGTGATTAATCACTAATTTAAGGTGATGCGTGAAAGCCAGAGGGTCTCTTAAGCAGCATATAAGGGAACTTTCATCTTCAGCAGCTAGAGAACAAAGAGTAGTTGAAGATAAGGCATAGGATATACTTAAGGGCAGAAAAGTTCCAGGGAATGCCTGATCTTTAACCTAAGCAAGACTACTGTGCTCAGGATCTTGATTGCAAAGAATTTCACACTGAGCTGTGGGATGGAAACATCTGAGCCACTGTACTTGAAAATCTTGAATCTCCAGATTCCCTTGGACACAGGCCTGTAGAAGCAGCCCACTCTTTTCTGTTAAAGCCTAGCATTCCTCTCCTGGTTTAAGACAGCACAGAGTACTCTGTCTTACAAGATAATGTGCACCGTTTCAGGATCTATCCCCACTTCCCCTACTGGCCATCAGAAAAATAACTAGAGTCAAGTTACAACATTGATCTGCCCAAGAAATGCTAATGCTGGGACTAACTAGAGGAGCTGTAGGAGCAGCCAACATGCACCAGTAGGACCCTGGAGAGTGTATATAGGGCTGGATTCTGATGGTTCTGAGTCAAGATGGGGAGGTGGAACATGATACTAGATAAAGGAGAGTTCATCAATATAGGAGCACTATTTTATGACATAAGATTTGTTATCCTATTGAGGACTTTAGGAAACAGTGATAACATGCCATCATTCTTAAAAACTTGAAAAAACTGATGGGCCTCAATAAATAAATTAGAGACGCTGCAACTGTTGTGGCAAGCTGTGGAGCAAGTGATCAAGAGGGTTCAGAGAGATGAGCATGCTGGCAGAGGTACACCACATAAGGCTGGAAAACCCCAGCTCACTGTGCGCAAAACTGGAGGAAACTCCACCTGCCAAACTGATGAGAGATGCTTTGGTGAGGGCCACCAGCACATCTGAGTAGCTCAGTGATGGATGTCCTTATAGCCAGAGGTGGCATAAGAGATGCTGTTACAGTATTGGGGTTTCCAATAACAGTGGGGATGATGGGTTCCAGAATAAAAGAGGCTAGGTGACAGAAAACTTAAACATCAGAAACAATATAGGTATAATGATCATAATTGGCAGCACAGTCTGAGGATTAGCCTGGGGTACCTGATCTACAGAGAACTGTGCAGATATTAGAAAACACGGTAGTCCTAGGGGCAAGATAAATGGGCAGCCAATAAGAGTATCACTCAATTTATAAAATGTATACAACGAAAATAAATAAAAGATTTATTGAAAAGTCACTGCAATAAAACATTGTGATCCCTTGTCCAATTTTCTGACCTCACCCTATTTTTAGATCCTGGATTACTGACTGAGGAAAGGCTGGCTCCTTGTGATAAAGTATCTTGCAATACCATGACAGGTGTATGTGATAATCCTTATCAAGCAACCTATGGCCATTTACACAAGTAAGGGGAATACTCAGATATTTTGAGGACTATTGAACATCGGCTTAGGTTGAGGTTGATACACTGGGATACAAAATATCACCAAAACTCTGTTAAAAAGGGAGGCATACATGGATTAGGTTAAGATTTGGAATCCTGGTCCAGGTTCAGCTCACTAAGTCCACAAATCCATCTGGTAGTTATTTCCCCACTCCCCAAATATATAATCAGGATGGACATATTTGCTGTTTGGCAGGATGCCTGTATTGATTCCTTATCCTGAGCAGTAAGAGCTAACACAGTAGGGAAGATCAAATGGGAGCTCTGAAACTGACTCACCTCCCACCTCCCACTCCCAATCCTGGCCAAGATAATAAATTTCAAAAATCATATTCCATTAAGACTGTTAGAGAAGAACACTAGCCTTAAAAATATAAATGGATTCAGAGATGGTGGTCCCCATAATATCTTTATTTAATTCACTAGTCTGGTCTTTACAAAACAGATAGGTCTTGGTAGATGACAGGGACATGGACATGGTCCACAAACTTATTCAAATAGTAGCCCTCATCGCAACTTCTGTAGTAGATGTGGTATCTCTTCTAAAGCAGATCAACACAGCCTTTGGTATATTGGTCTGGTGACTTTGTTTTCCGAAGCCAGAAGGAGAAAGAGAAGCCATTTGAATTAATGTGGAACAGCCAAGAATATGCATTTATGCTTTTGTTATTATACTGATGACATCAGATTAATCAGATGAGTAAGTAGTGGCAAGTATGAAGGTTTTAGTGAGACACTTGGTCTTACCAAAGGTGAAGGTAAACGTATGAGAATTTAGGCCCCCATTTTGACCTTGCCATCCAATTTTTGAGGAAAGAACTGGCTTGAGGTAAAAATACACCTCGACTCATTGGCAGTGGTGAATAGCTTGGTTATTTTTTAGGGTTCTGGATAAATAGTTTGAAAAATCAGGGACCAGGAGGTATGGGGAAGAGGCATATATGGATGTGTATTAATCATGCCTTATTATTTGTATTTTTGATGCTTTGACATCTTAGAGGCTTATTGACCCGAGAGGGACTACTCCTCCTAGGGCTGGCTAATTCCACCAGATAGCAAACAACTTGCTTGCAACAAGCTTTCACATGAAAACCAGCCAATCCAGAGCTCATAAATCAACCACCTCTTTATCAAGATCTTATACTCCTACAGTCTAGGCCATTATTCATTTTCCCTAATCTCCCAGGGCCAGGTAGTAGACAAGGGCCCACTGTAGTTATTCAAAATAGCCAATTCTCAACCTGCTTATCCTGACTCACCTGTTCCTTTACAAGGAAATCACAATAACACAATAAAGTTTTTTCACAGTTTCCCCCTCTCTCCTGCTTTCTGACTGACCCCAGTACTTTCTCCTGTAGCCCCCTATGGCATGGCATGCCCCTTTCTGTTGGAATCTGTGAATAAAACATCTTTCCAATGGCAGTCACAATATCTGAATAATAATAAAACTTATATTTTAAAACAGTGCTACAGATTGAATGTTTCCATCACCTCAATCAACATTCATATGTTGAAATCTTCACCCCCTATAGGATGACATTAGAAGGTACGGCCTTCAATGGGTGATTAGGTTATGAATGGGATTAGTGCTCTTGTAAAAGAGACCTGGAGAGCTCCCTAGCCTCTTCTGCCATGTGATGACATAGTGAGGAAATGGCTGTTTGTGAATCAAGAAGTATGCACTAATGAGACACCAAATTTTCTGAAGCCTTGATCTTGGATTTCCTGGCCTCCAGAACTACAAGAAATAAATTTCTGTCGTTTATAAGCCATCTGGTTTATGGTATCTTATTACAGTATTCCAAATTGCTTAAGACAAATAGAATGGTCCTATAGGAATTTGCATGTAGTATGAAGATCTTTGTATTATAATACCTGCCCAGAAGAGAGCATTCACCAAAACAGAGACATAAGAGACATAAAACTACCCAGGAGACAGAATGACTAAACTGTCAAATGATCCTCAGGTAACATCATCTTTGGTCAACTGAGTGCTGGCTCAGTGAGCTCTTGGACATATTACCCATGGTGGCAAGTATACAGGTTGTGCATGTAACTAATATGTCCAACTCACCTGCCTTTGTTTGTGCTGCTATAATAAAATACCATAGACTGGATAATTTATAAAGAACAGGAATTTATTTCAAACAGTTTTAGTAACTGGGAAGTCCAAGGTCAAGGCACACACAGGTTCGATGTCTGGTGAGGGCCTGGTCTCTGCTTCCAATATGGTGTCTTGAATACTGTGGAAGGTACTGTCACCTGGTGGAAGGCAGAAGGGCAAAAAGGGCTTGGCTAGTTCCCTCCAGCCCTTTTATAAGGTTACTAATCCCATTGACAAGGGCAAAGCCCTAATGGCCTAATCAGCGTCTAAAGATCTCACCTCTTAATAGAATTGCACTGGGGATTAAGTTTCAGTATAAATTTTGGAAGAGATATATTCAAACCACAGCACACCCAACATTGATCTAGCTACTATTATGCTGAAGACTCAAACCACTAGCAACAAAGACCAAAGCTGAGGCCCTGGTATGATACTATCTCTTGTTGAAACAATTCTGGAAAGAGGAGGAATGCAGTTTCTCTGGAATCAATACATATTTTCGGGTTTTTTTCCCCTACCTTTGGGGCCTCAGTCAGCACCACTATTCAGGGGCTTACATAACCAACAACAAGATATATTTATAATATCACCTCAGATCAAGAGACCTGCTTTATAGCAAAGGACCTATGAAAGTGGGTGTTTAACCGTAGGCTCTTCTGGCCTTATCACATACCATACTTTCTAGAAGCCACTGACATGCTAGAAAGATGGAATAGTTTTTTAAAGGTGTAACTGAGGTGACAGCTTAAATATAATACCCTGGGCAGACGAGGCACCATTCTCCACGGAGCAGTATATACCCTAAATCATGGCCGTTAATATGGTGCTGTTTCCCTAGTTGGTAAAATACACAGGTCTAAGAACCAAGAACCCAATCCCATGTCCCATCATATCTAGTGATCCCATTGGGAAATTTGTACTTCTGTAAGTCTAGATGTCCTGATTCCCATAGAGTAATACTTCCACCAGAGGACAAAATAAGAGTCCTATTAAATTTGAAGCTATGGTTGCTGCCTCAACACTTCAGACTCCAAAAGACAAGCAGATAGGAAGAGAAGACTTCACTTTGGCAGGGGTAATTGGCCCTGATCATCAGCAGTAGTCTTGGTGCCTGTGTGATTCACTAATGAATCTCTCCCGTGCCCGATTTTGACAGTAAATACACAGTATGACAGCTTAAGAAGAGTTTGAATATCAGGAGATTTAGATTCTGTAGAAAATCTTTAGGGTCTGGGTAGCCCTATCAGTAAGCCACCTAGACCAACAGAGGTGCTGGCTAAGGGTGAGGGGAATCTGGAATGGGTAGTAGGAGAAGAAGAAAATTAGTATCAGCTCTGGCCTGAGTCCAGATACAGTGTCAGGGATTAGAGTTCATTCCATTAGCCATCCTCTTTTAAATTCCAGCAGAAGAGCAAACTAACAAGAAGTTGGAGAAGCTGTCCCCAGGTGTGGGCAACTCAGCACATGAAGCAAATGAATCTGAGTGGCATGAGAATTGGGCTATACTGGATGTACCCATGTGCCCCTTTTTAACATCAAGGCACTCATTTCTAAACTGATTACTCCCAGATGAATCTATACCTAGGAATTTCCTTTGGCCAAAGGATCTGCCTTTTGCAAAGTTATGCTCCTTCTCTGGGGGTGATCCATATCTAATGACTGGTCATTTTGGGGCCTGCTCTCTTGTTTCAATTTGGGAAAACTCTGAAGGACGATTCCAACTCTCAATGGATGGTTTTAGCTTCATGATTCCTTGACCTCTTTAATGCCAATGAACTTACCTGTCAACTAACTTCAGCTACCCATTCCCTGGGCCACCCCACAAACCCAGTTATAAGCTCAAATTGTTCCACCACTGAAGATATAAATGTCTTGTTCTCTGAGTATGATATCTGATGCCATTTTCTTCTAGAGTTTTTATTATCTTACTCCACTGTACTTGGTCTTTGACTCCATATATACTTCAATTTTCTCATTCAATGAGACCCTTTTCTTCCTTTTGTAATGATAACTTTTACCTGAACTCTTTATATAGGTTATGATTGATAATCAGACCTATAGATATACCCTCCCTCACAGATATCCTCATTGCCAAATAAGCTTGGACATTGATAAAATTTTTCCACTGTTTTATTCAACTCCTGGGCAAAAATCTTACAATTTTACAAAATAGCACCAGTATAATCATTATAATAACTTAGGTCATCAAAACCACTGCTTAATCTTTCTATTTTTATTTGACATTTCTCATTCTTATTCCTTTTATCAATTCCGCAAAAGCTTCACAATTCTTGCCTTTATTTTCAATGGTCCACCTTGATTGCTACTCCCACTCTGAGCTTCCTGCCTCACTTTCTACAAACCCATCCCTACCATCTGTTCCTTTTTCTAGTTTGTTCTAGACCAGTTCATTCTTTTATGAGGAATTTTTTCTACCCACCATCCCTTCTTCACCTCAACCCCTCTCTTCTTATTGCTTATGCTTAGCCTAGGAACATGATCAAGTTTCTCTCATAGATTAAGAAACAAACATCCTCCTTTAACCCCTATGGATCTTCTAGCTACCATCCAATCACTCTTCTATCTTCATTTTTCAAAGTCTTTGACAAAATTTTAACTGATCATTGACATTTTTAAATATAATTTTTGGATCTTTCATGATGTGGTTGAAAACAGTCTAAATAGAGCTATAGAATGTGTAATTTAAACATATTTATTAAAACAAGCTAAAACCCCAAATTGAGGTTGTATAAGTATATTCAAAAAGAAAAAAAATAAAATTTCCCTGGAAAGACAATGTTTGTTTATTATTATTAATTTTATAATGAATATTAATATGATAAAAGTATTTATAAGGTATATGGATAGTATAAGGAATCATGATAGAGTGACCACCACCATTCAAATTAGTAAAGAGATCAGTACTGCTAAAGTGAAGCCCACTATGTTTCCTTTCATGGTCACATCTTGTTTCTTCCCCTAAAAGGTAATTATTATCTGGATTTTGTACTTTTCATTCCTTATCTTCTACCAAATTATTTGTAAACTTAAATTTAATATATTGTTTCAGTTTGCATAATTTTTAGAATTATGTGTCTTGCTTATATTTGTTAAATATTATAAACACATTATATGTATATAAAATTCAATTATTTCTTTTTCTTTTTGATAGACTTTATTTTTTAGAGCAGTTTTATGTTTACAGCAAAATTGAAGAAGGTAAAGAGATTTCCTACATATCCCCTACCCCGACACATGCATAGATAGCTTCCTTCCTTATCACCATCCTCTACCACAGTGGTAACTTTTAGTTATTTTACACTATTTCAGCATAGAATATATGGCAATTATTATGTATTCTACTGATTTTGGCATTTTCAATTTTGTTTTGTTTTGTTTGTTCTCCAATTACAAACACTGCTGCTGTAAATATTCTTGAACAAATCTCTTGCTATACATGCACAAGTCTTCTGGGAGAGTTTTGTTTTTATTAACAGATGACAAGTATGTCTTTACATAGTTGACGGTATGCCCAGGGATGACTAATCTTAGCATGATGTCTCTTCTTTATTATATACTTATAAAGTAAAGAAATGCTGAAATTTCACTTTACTACTTACACAGGTTACACACCTTCAATGCAATCCACCATAGTACTTCCCGAGTGGGTAGGATGCTTGCAGTACCACATGGGCTGGAGATGGAAGGAAATGAATGACTTAATTCCATGCCATCACGTAATTTACAATCTTCCTGGAAATTCAGTGTCTCACTAAAAGATCTGAAATTATGAGGAAAAAAGTAAAATTGAAAATAAGTTAAGGCCTACACATCTAATTGTTATGCAAATTATTTAATAAAATAATTAAAACCTACGCACTCTAAATGATTAAAGATTGAACTTCTAGTTCTTGCGTCTGTGTTGAAAACAGGTTGAGTTAAAATGAAATGTTATTTTCCTTTTGGTTTAACTTCAAACATAAATCTCATTGATTAGCAGATGACTTTTGCATTTAATCCAAAAAAATTTACTGACTGGGAAAGTAATTTACAAGAACCTTTACAAAAAAAATGTCACGTCGATAATAACATTTTCAAAATCAAAAGTTTTTAATTGATCTTTTAAATGCTGACTCAGACTGATATCCAGCAAGATTGCTTGATGATCTATTTTCTCCGCAAGTCTTGAATTAAGAAGTTAGGAACTGGAATTCTTCTTTTCTTGATTTTATTTTAAGTTTAATTTGGAATCTGACACTACTGCCATAGTTCTCATGCCAAGCAAATTTCTCAAATACTTTGCTACATTTCAGGACATATTTGGTATACAATAACCAGATTTAGCAAAACAAAACAAGAACAAAAATGAAACAGGATGCCCAGTTATATCTGACTGTCAGATAATAAATGAATAATTTTAATAAAAGTGTGTACCTAATTATTTGTTCTTTATTGGAAATTCAAATTTAACTGAAGTCCTGAATATTGTCTGGTAACCCTAATTTGGTCAAATACGAAGTTGAATAGAGAAAAAAATTGTAGCTTTGAGGAAGAAATATTATTCACATGAGGATAAACTTCAGGGTGTAAGGGGAAGGTTGTAGGGCCTCTGGGTTAAATCTTACAGAGAGGACAGGGGCAAACACCTGACAGGAACAAGATGCTCTTGCCTACAACCTGATCATTCTAACCAGTAATTGTGGCAATGTATGTTACAAATATTACAAATATATACCCTCTTAGCTCCATTCTTGGACATCTTGATCAGCCTAGCCCAGAGTTTCAGTTTGTCTGAGACATTTAGATAGAATAGAAAGGCATATGCTTATTGAGATCGGATAAAAAAATGAATTTAAAAATCCCAGACCATTAAAATAAGAGAGAATTACCATTATAAATAGATAAGCAGAGAACTGCTTATTCTTCCTAAAATCAGAGGCCCCCAGGACTCTCTACTATTTTCAAAATTATGTTTTACTTTCCCTTTTGTTCACCTTCCTTCTTTTTAGGCCATTATTGGTGCCCGAAATCCCGTTACCTTGACTTTAATTTTTGAACGCTATTAAAACGCCAATACACCAAAGTGCTCTATTTTGTGCAAGGCAATGGTGAGCCAAGTTGATGGGCTATTACTGGGGATTTGAATTCCCTGCAGAGTTTTTACAAATTAACAATGTCCTGCCTCCATCTTCAGAGACTGATTCAATTTTTTTAGGTAGGGCCTAGTAGCACATATTTTTAAAAAGTTCCCTAGGTGATTTTTACATACAGTCAGAACTGAATATTAGTTTGTTGCAGCATTAGTTAGAGTACTTGTGGGCAGCATGTCAGAGTTGATTTTTTTAAGGGGTGTTGTCCCGGTTCCGGTTCTTTGGCTCCTGGCTTGGAAGAATCACAAGCCAGGCTGTCACTGGCCTGGAAAAGTCCCTAACCTCAAGTTCCTGCTGTTGTGGGTTAGGTTCTAAATGCTCATTGGCCTCCTCGTTTCTCCTCCCCACCCTTTTCCTGTGGTTAGCGCTGCCAACCTGCACCTGTCCCTCACAAGCAGCGTAAAAGAAAATTGTTCAGTGGCATCAAAGGATTGAGTATGTTTGAGCTGAGGAGTTGTTCAGGCAAGCAACACACACAAAAACAAGTCTGGTTGAGGTCTTAGATATCCTTATAAGGCAATCTCTGGGTGTTTTCTGTTCAAGAAAGGTTTTATCTTATTAAAGTTGTTCTTATACCTTGTATGGTTTTGGTAACCACTGCTGAGAGGGAGAGTCCTTCTGCTCCCTCTAGATGTGCTTAGAAAGACCCATTTTCTAATGAAGAAGAATGCTGAGTCCTCATTCATCCATATATTTTTGTGCATGTCTTTCCATAGGCTTGATTACTCAGGGAAAGTGTGTTCTATTTTGTTGAATGGATCTTTAGTGGCTGAGGACAGGGATTTTGAGGAGAATTTGACACTAGAGAAGTGAAGGCTTTTATTTAACTATTTAATTAGTATGAAGTATTTTGCCTCATTAGATCCTATTTTATGGTGAATCACATCATTTTATTATGTTTTTAAAAATATTATACCAACCCGCATTTCTAGAATAGGTATAACTTGGTCATGGTGCAAGATTATGTATATATAAAGTATATACATATATTCGATTGTTATTATGATGTCTGTGGTTTTACATCCATTTTTCATGAGTGTGATTGTCCTATAATCTCCCAAAAAGAGACTGAGATTTTCAAAGGTATCTTTATTCAGTTCACAATTCTTAATATTTATTCCTCTTGAAGTTGAAATGATTTATTCTTTTACTTTTTGAATAAATCAAAGGAGGTTCTCCTCTGCATATGTACAGTGAGTAATGAGTACATGAAATTCATCATAAGAAGTTGTGGAAAAGATACATACCAATATACATATAAAGAAAATTTTGATAAAGCTAGGGAATGTTAATGTTAAACTGGTGGGGATTAAATCTTGGAGATGCCCCTTGATAAAAATATCAGAAAAGAATTTATGATCTTATATAATACCCTATTTTTCTAAGTAGGTTTTTATTTATTATAAAGACAAAACATATTAATTAGATAAAATGGAAAATTCACAAAATTAAAAAGGAAGTAAATTTGCTCAAAATTGCAAAACCTGCCGTAATCATAGTAAACATACTGGATCACTTTCTTTCAGTCTATTTCCATCCATTTTAATGTAATTGAGATATTTCTGTATAGTTTGTATATAATTTTATTGTTTACTCTTTTCATTGCATATTTTAGTGATTTTTTCCCATGTAATTAAAAACTCTTTGAAAATATACAGTTAGGTTGGATACTATCCCTTCATATTAGCTCTGTCATTAGACATTTAGGTTATTTCTAAATTTTCTCTGTATAAATAAATGTATGTTCAACACCTCTGTGTCAGTATTACATTTTAAATAACTTTTGAAAGAAAACTGACCACATTTTTATCATGGGACCAGATTTATCCTAAATACTTGCTACTGAAACTGTGGCCTGTAGAACATAGCTCCAGCATCCTCTGGAAGCTGGTTAGAAATGCAGATTCTTAGACCCAGTGCAGACCTACCAAATCAGAACCTATATTTTAATAAGATGGCCAGGTGATTCCTATGCACATTGGAGTTGGAGAAGCACTGTCTTAGAGTCCGATTAGTGCAAATTAGACAATTAGGTCACTAAGAGGAGGCTCAGAGCATTCTGATTGTTTCGTGGAGGGGAGGCTCAGAGAGTTCTAATGGACTCACCAAGAGGAATTTCAGAGCATCCTGATTGGTCATCAGGAGGCCTCTCGCAGCCGCATTTCCAGCCCTGCTTCAACTTTCTGTTCTAACTCTTGTGAACAAGCACTTCTTGGTTCTGTTTATACATTAGGATTACCTGGGAAGTTTCTGAAAAATACTATCTGGGCCCGATCCCAGACCTTTCAAATCAGAATCTTTTGAGGAATGTAAATGTTTTAAAAAGTGCTCCAGATAATTCAAACCAGCAGCCAAGGTTGACAATCATTGCTGTAGATGAAAAATGTGAAGAGAAAAATACAGATGCCAAATGATAGAAGATGATTGTTTCTCATCAACCCTCTCAAAGCTGCAATCTTCAGTGTCGTAAGTACCACATTTGTGGAGTTGTAGAGAAAAGAAGTGAAAGGCAGGAATGGTTTATCTGCTGTTTGGAAGTTGAAGGAATTATTTTAACTAAATTTCCAGTAAAGCTATTATACTCCAAAGGACCTAGTTTAAAAGGCCAAATAATCTAATGACTACATGTGAGCTTTAAAGGCAAGCAGGCTGAAGGAACTGTTGCCATGTAAGACAGCTTTTCCAAGAATGGTTCAATATAACAATCAAATGAGCTTTTTTCTGAAAATAATCTCCACATAACTAATTTTATTTGCAATGATTGACATTTCAAGATCTTTAATATTTATCAGATTATTTGGAAGCCAAAATATATCTTGATAATTCCAATTTAATTACAAATTCTAAAATAAAACAACTGGATGCATCATTTTATCTCGTGCCATGAAATTTCAGCACTGTTCTTTTCTTTTATTAATAATAGAGTTTGAAACTTTGGTGTTGGCAATCATTTTAGTTTATGTTTGCTTTGGCTCCTGTTCACACTAAGGCTGTGTAAGGTGCTTAAAGTGTTGTGTTGTTTTTAATAGCAAAATCTGTTTGTTTTTTAGTTATAGCAAAATTTAAAAGAATTTAACGTGTTAATCTTGATACTATTATCAACATATCTTTTAATTCTATTCAACCCAGTTATTTGCGTGTGTGTACATAAATTTATATATTTCTAAAAAGATCAGAAATAGTATTCAATAAAGCCACACACAAACATGCACAAATGCACATCCACTTATCAATACCTTATTATTTTTACTACAACTACAGGATGCAATCCACAAACTTGTTTCATCCTTGTCTATCCCATTGTTTGGATTTTTAAAAAAAGAAAAAAAAAAAACAAGAACAGCATATACATTCAACTCGTGACCTTTCTCTTTTCCATAGTTTCATAAATTTAGGATATTCTAACAAATTATGTTTAAATTATGTATTTTTATTGGATTACTATGGAATTGAGTTCCTTACCTTCCACATACCCACCTTCTTTTAAGTTCTGGATCCATAAAATATCACATTTAGAAATTTTCAACTAAGTAATTTAACCTTTTAAAAACTTTTCAAGGAAATCCAGAAATTTTTATTAATAAAAAGCCCCCCCGATAAAAACTGCATGTGTGCATTCCCTTCACAGGGATGTGCCTTAGAAATCACCAATAAGATTTTAATATAGAATACACTCTTTTTCAACCAACAAAAAGATCTTCAAGTTTATAATGGGTCATGACATTTTTTTTCCACTTATTAAAAATTTTTCCCACATTTTCAAGTAACTTACTGATTTTGGCCAATAGTTGTGCAGGTCATATTTAAAATTAACCAGGGTTAAGGCAAATGAAGAAGTTTACTTTCACTTTCTGAAGGACCTTTATGAACTACCCCCATTGGCTTTAAAATCAGCAAAGATTGCAATTAGCTACCTTGACACTGTATTTCTGTTGCCATGATCTGAGACTTTGTGTACCCTGGTCTCATAGGGTGTTTTTGTGGTTTTATCCCCCTTCTAAAACTGTTAAGAAGAAGGTATTATTTTTTATTATAAAAAAATAAATCAACAAATACATAAGTAATTTTTAGAAACATACAGAGAAATGTCATTTCCAGTTCCATACAGGAGTTGTCAAAGTTCCATCAGGTTCTTCACCAGATACCCCCATGGAACTTAACTGAGGATTGTGTTGTTCAGGTTTTATTATTTTGAATGTGTCATTTGCTCCCCCATGTGTTTTACTCCATTTGGACTAACAAGATACTAAGTTATCATAAACTGGGTAGTTTATAAACATAGAAATTTATTTCTCATAGTTCTAAAGGCTAGGTAGTCCAAGATTAAGGCATAGGTAGATTTGGTGTCTGGTGAGGGGCTGCTTCCTGGTTCATACAAGGTACCTTTCACTATGTCCTCATATAGTGGAGGTGGTGAACAAGCTCCATGGGACCTCCTTCGTGAGGGCATTAATAACTCATGAGAGCTCTGCCCTCATGATCTAATCACTTCTCAAAGGCCTCACCTCCTAACACCATCACGTTGGGCCTTAAGATTTCAACATGTAAATTTTGAGGGGACACCAACATTCAGACCATAGTAAGGTCAAAATAAGTGCCAACCTTTCTGCCTTGTTCATCACAACATTCTAGGAAGACAAGGAAAAGCCAAAGGATCCTCTTGGGTTACCAAAAATTTTCTGTAGATTTGCCAAGATTAGAACCCATAGTTCTTTCCAAGGCAAGAAAATCTTTGGATTAAGCAATTCCAAAAATGTTCTTGACCTTTATTTTTATAAACAACACTGTGGACATTAAAAAGTCTTCTAAAATGTGGAAATATGACAAAATAAATTCTGTAAGTGAGGTGGCAAAAACTAATTAGATAATCCAACTAAACCAATTATCTAAGACAAACTAATGTGATTAGAATAATTTGAACTTTGACCAAGAAAATGGAGCCGTTTTGGAAAAGGAATTTCATAGGTTTCTAAGACAATTTTGGTTATAACTCTATTTTGGTGAACAGTTCTATGCTTTAAAAAAAACCAGCTGTACCAACTAAAATTAAAGATCTGTATATTTCCATGCCTAAATACTTGATTTCTCTATTTCTTTATTTTAATGCTAGGTTTTAATCTACTACATCCATTTGTTTGTTATGAAGTTAGCCTCATGAGATCAGTGGAATAAACATTAAAATGTGTTTTTCATTTTCCCCCAACTACAATTTTCATTGTTTTCCTCCTTACATTTTAATTTTACTTTTAGTCCTCAAAAAAAGAACAATAATACCAGATGGCACCAGTCTGATTCCATTCTCTACTTCTTTATGTCAAGTCAGGTGGTTGGCAACATAAGTCATTCATGCTAAAGATGAGTTGGAGCCTCACAGATGGGGAAGCCTCAGGCAAGATTATAAAGTAGATGAAGTGGTCTTTAATCCTCTCCTACTTTTGATAATAGCAGCTCTTTCTCTCTTAGCCTCATCTAGGCCCAATCCTGTAAAGAAGTTTTATAAGAGTTCTCCTATAGTATTCCCTCAAGGTGTTAACTGATAATGAGACAGTAGCTACTATTAAGAGTTGAACGTTCATGGTGTCTATTCAATCTCTCTTATCTGTAGACTTTCAACAGGAGCCTGGATCACTGGAGAGTGGTTCAGGCCACACTTCATACAGTGAATCCTTGGAGAGGTAACTTACATGAGGGAGTCAACCTGCATCCCCAATTATGAAACATAAGATCACTTCCTTCATGGAGCCCTTGCCATAGTAAATCAAACTATGAATGAAATCTTACCACCACAAATAGCACGTGCCAGGAATTTTGAGCTTACTAAGCTCTATGGGATTTTTCAAAATGGTTAAATAACTATTCAACCCCTTAATTTGTTGCCTAGAGAGTGAAATGGGGAAGTTTTGGTGATGAAAACTGGATAGACTTACAGATCAGAAAAACTGATACTTCTAATTTGGGTAATTAATGTTATTTTAATGCATATACATGATAAATTATCTTGTAGCTTACTCTACCAATAGTAGACAATTTTACCCTAATTACAAGTTACATTACTATAGTCTAAAGTATGCTTATATCTATGAGGCTATTCTTATCATTGTCTGAAGTTTCAAGATTAAAATGTTAATTTTAAGTTTTTTCTTTTTTACTCTTAAGTATTATGGTACATAATAGTCGTATATCTTTAATAAGGTACATGTGATGTTTCGACAGGCATGCAATGTGAATTAATCAAATCAGGGTAATTAGGTTATCCATCACCTTAGGCATTTTTCATTTTTTTGTGTTAGGAAGATTCCAATTTCACTCTTTTAGTTATTTTAACTCTTTATATTGAAAAATTAGTAAGAATAAAATAGCACTAGTGTGAGATGATAAAAACTCTTGGTCAGGTCCACTATGGTATCAGAATACAATCATATCAGCTTAAATTATTCTCTTTCATGCTCTTATAGATGTGTCATAATGGAACCAAACTTACATATAAATGAGCTGAAGATCTGATCTGGAGGTATTATTCAGAGCAATTACTGTTGCAATGGCCGTTATGAGAAAATTTGCAGACCAAATGTAAAACATTAGGACAGAGCAAAATCCCAAACTACCATCCTGGAATGAAACCAGCAACAGATCTTAATCAAGCCAGGAAAAAGCACCTTAAAATGAAGCTTTGGGCAGGGCTAGTTTAAAGTGTGCAATGAGCTAAATCTATAATAGGGCATCAAATCAAAAAAGGGAAGAGATATAGGTCCATCCTGCCTTTCTTTGACCTAGAAGGGGATTTGGTTGCCAATGAACTAAAAGGGCCCCAGAAGCAGACTTTTCTATGCTTTGGGTGCAGAAAATGATCTCTACACAGTGGATAACAGGGAAGCTCTATAGCTGGGGTGGAGACTTCAAATGATTCTAAATGACTTAATAATTCAAGTCCTGAGAGCAGTCTCCTTTATTGTTTGTGGCCACATTATGTGCTAGGCAGTAAGTGTCTCAATAAGAACCTGAGCGTACTGGGTATGTGGTGACTGGAGGGAGGCAGTGTAGTGTATTACTTGAAAGGATTAAAGACAGACTTTCCAGGTTCAAATCCTGACACCATTCCTTGCTTAGTTTTGGAATTTGGGGACAAATCATTTTGTCTATTAAAATCTTTAATTTTCTCATCTGTATAACAGCACCAACCTTACAAAATTGTTTTGAGAATTAAATAAGCATCTACATGTGTGAGCATTCAACTTGCAGCTCCATGTATGTTAATCTCTCATCATTATTGGAGAAAGGCTTCTGGAATTCTTAGGTGAAAGAAATCACTGCTAGTAAATAGAAATGTTATAATCTATTACTTCCTTTCTCCTTGTATGTATCTTCCATAATAAAAGGAAATGGCAAAGAGGTACACAGGGATAGCTGGATTGCTAAAGCAATTATTCTCAAGTATAAAGTTAACATGTCTGAATGAATGGCTTCTGAAGAGAAGAGACTGTTTGAAATGCTACTCTGAGGCAGGACTGATGATTGGCAATTTCATTTGGACGCATAAACAGCTCATAATTGTATGACTAATATGAGAAAGACAAGATGAAAAAAGAGTGAGAAGACGTGATTGGTAGAAGGGGCACTTTTCTAAAAGAATGAGACCATTTAGATCTGTTTCACTCTAGGCTGAAAAGTCCCTACGATTTAGATAAATCTTTCTTGCTCTCTCAAAGTCCCCATTCCTATATTATAGATGTGTTGGTAGGGCCAAAACAATGATTATAGAACACAATCATGTGGAGCCTGCATGGCCTTTATCAGTGGGAGAGGGAACCTGGAGGCCTCCCTGATCCTCTAATGCTTCTGAGGCTGCATCAACCATGGGGAAAATACTGCCATGATTTATTAGTGATGTTTGCTGGGCAGAAAAGCAAAAGTGTCTATAAACAGACCAGGAAAATAGCATCCTTCATATCATATACCTGAATTCAAATGTTAGCAGCTCCACTTATTTGTGATGTACTTGTTATTTTGAGTGAAAAAATTAAGATACCTTCTCTTATGAAAATTTGCATGGAATACAGGAATAATTACCATCTTTTTTTTTTTTTTATGGGAATGAGTGAAACTATAAGGACATTGAGCACAGAGCTTGGTGCATAGTTGCTCAGCCAATGTTAGCTCCATGAAAACCCCACAAAGGGGTCTCCAGGTTCACAAAGAGCCTTCAAACATGAGCAGCCATAGGCTGTTTTTGACCAGTGGTGTGCCCAAGATTCAGTGTGCCCAAGAGAGAATCAGGGTTATCAGTGGTAACCAGTCTAGGGATGTACTGTGGCAGTATTCTCTCCCTTTCCAAACATTCCACTTAGATGGCAAGAGGTAGCAAACTATTAGCAGCGTCTAGCCAGGATGTTCCATCAGTTATATTGGCATGCATTTTTCTTTTCAGAATAACCAGAATAATCTTTTAGTACCATTGATGAATTATGATGAATCATGTAACAAGATAACAGAAAAACTTATTTATAAGAATGCCTCTCAATGTGTGCATACTAGGAGGGTTTAAAGAATAGTAGGAACATGATACTCTGGACATGTTCTAATGACGGTAGATGGTTATGAACGGTCTTCTGGAGATGAGGGGGATTAAGTTCAGGGACTTTTCTTTATCTGGGTACTGCAGTGAGGGGAATAGAAAGAATAGGTGAAACAGAATCGCTCAGCCCAATGGACAAACATGACATGGCAAAAACACAGAGCAGATAGCAGGTGTCATTGCAAAACACGGAGGAGGTGGCAGAACTAACATGTCTGAGAATATCTGGAGAAGGAGATAAAGCGACATCTTAGTATCTCTTTACTGCCAAGTTCTTAAAAACAACAAAGGGAGAGTATTTCGTCAAGTCCACTCTTTTCAAACTTTCTGCTGTTTCCCAAAGATGCCTTGGTCCTCTCTCTGGAATGATCTCCCTCCCTTTCAGTCCCTGGTACATTTCTACTCATCCTTTTCAAGTCACATCCTCTGTGAAACCTCCATGACCTGCACTCCTCAGGTATGTCTGGTTGCTCTTCCTCCATACTGCATTGTGTCGTGGCCAGGCATTGACGTAATGCTTGCCTGAATGTGTCCTCAGACGAACTGCGAGGGCCTTGGGGCAGAAACCGAACCTCATTCATTTTGGTACCACCTCCCTTCACCAGCACAATATCTGGCATCAATGCGGCACTCCACAAGTAACTGTTGAAATGATGAGGAATTATAAAAACTAGTTCATGCTGTCTGAGGGCTGCCAAACATTTAATTCACTAAATCTTCTTCAATTTTGGTTATACCAGCTGACTTGGCATTTGCTCTCTCCTTCTTTCTTCTCATTCTTTTGGAAGAATTTTATTCTTTTGGAGTGAAGGGAAGCTGCTTTTTCCTTTCTTACAACTTTGTTTCATCCCTCTATCCTTTGCTCTCTTTCTTTTTATTTCTCCTTCCTTCCTTCCTTCTTTCTTTTTTTCCTTCCTTCCTCCCTTTCTCCTTTCTTCCTTCTTTCCTACTTTCCTCCATCAAACAGTATATAAGGTTCTGCAATGTGCCAGGTACTGTACTAGGCATAGAAAATAGAGGTCTATCAGTCACCATCCTTGCCTTCAAAAGATAATATTTTAGTTAGAATGGAAAAAATATATATCAAATGAGGGTTCTCTGCTGGAGACAAGCTGGAGTAAGCTGTGGGAGCACATACGTCAGCTGTGGAGAGAATCCAGGGAGGGCGTCCTGGAGAGGGTGATGATTGCAACAAAAGGCTGATAAAGATAGAAAGAGTGACTACTACTTAAGAAGGCAGGGAGGGGATAATAGAACATGTCTCATTCAGGAAAATAAAAAAAAAATTACTGGTGTGACTGGAGTGAAAAGTGCAAGTTGCCTATGGAGACAAGAGGCAGAGAAAGAAAGGGGACACATTCTCAAGGCCTTTTGTGCTAACAAATCTACTTGCCCTTCATCCTGAAAATTTTAAGGAATTGCTTAAAGATTTTAGGCAGAGGAGAGGCATGAGGATATCTGAATGACAGAGGAGCACTTTGGCTGCTGGGCAAATATGGAATGGAAAGGCGGGAGATTAGAAGCAGGGAGGCCAGTTAGGAGATTGTTTTCAGTAAGACAGGCAAGAACGTCAGGATGGTCTGGATGAAGAAAAACTATGCAGGGACAGGGAGGGTTTTATGGAGTTATTTGAATGTATCTTTGGCAGGCTGGAGATATTCAATGAAGTTATTAAAAGAATTTAAAAATATTAGGCCAGGCGCGGTGGCTCAGGCCTGTAATCCTAGCACTCTGGGAGGCCGAGGTGGGCAGATTGTTTGAGCTCAGGAGTTCGAGACCAGCCTGAGCAAGAGCGAGACCCCGTCTCTACTAAAAATAGAAAGAAATTAATCGGACAACTAAAAATATATAGAAATAAAAAATTAGTCGGGCATGGTGGCTATAGTCCCAGCTACTCGAGAGGCTGAGGCAGTAGGATCACTTGAGCCCAGGAGTTTGAGGTAGCTGTGAGCTAGGCTGACGCCACGGCACTCACTCTAGCCAGGGCAACAGAGTGAGACTCTGTCTCAAAAAAAAAAAAAAAAAAAGAGGATCACATGAGCCCAGGGGTTTAGGACGTTGCAGTGAGCAATGGTGATGCCACTGCACTCTACCCAGGGTGACTGCGTGAGACTGTCTCAAAAAAAATAAGTGTCCCTGCTAATGTCAAACAGAATGGAGGTGATTTTTCTGTCCTAAATTTAAGATCTCACAATATTCCTAAAAGTATTCAAACTATACAACATGTATATTATTTCAAAATCTCCCCTTTTAAAAAAGATTAGCATTCAAGAGATACTTATTTTCTATTTTAGCTTTTCCCTAGAATTTCTAAAATGCTTACCAATTACAGGATATAAAATTTAAAACTCCAATGACTAATTAGAAGGGAGGAAAAGGAATACTAGCACATGGATGATAAAGTCACTAAGCCACTGGTTTCCTGACACCTCCACATTGATGACTTCAAGCCAGGACACCTCATCGTCTCACTTTTGCTACCTTTTCTCTTTAACATGCCCTATATTGAGTTTCTTATATTAACAGAAAGAAAAGAAAACAAGAAAGCCAGAAGTCCGTGAGTTCCATTTGTAACAACTGCCGAGTGACAAGTAAAGGGGGCATGATTCCCAAAGTAGGATCTAGAACCCATAATTTGACCTATGCTAGCCTAGTAAGAAGTCTCTAAATTGCACGACAAACTACATCACAGTTTCCAGAAAAGTAGCTTTTATCTAGAGGGAAAACCTCCAGACTCGATCTTTTCATCTCTCCTTACTCACTTCCATCATCAGGTCTTAATAATCTGCCTTCAACCACATTCCAGTCAGTATTCTAGGGAGTTCTAAGATCTTGACAAACCCTCAATTGTTCCAGTTTCCCCCTGGCATAAGTCATTCCAAGGTCAACAATGGGCAGCAAAATTCAAATCACAAAACATTTGTGCTATAAGACATCTCAGAAGTCATCTAGTTCAACCTCTTCTTTTCAGATGGGGAAAGTGAGGCCGGAGAGAAAAAATGACCCAAGGTCTCAGTGCTGGTAAGGGGCAGAGCCTGGCTTCCTTGCCAAGTCTAAGGGGCAGAGCCTGGGTTTCCCTCTCTGCCCAGTTCCCAACATTTCAATCTCCTGCTTCTTTCTTTTTCGTTATTGTATGTCATCTCCCTACATGGTTGCTGATTTGATGTTGCATTTAAAATAAGGGGGTGATTTTTCTTTGTTGTTACCACAAAATATGCTCACTATCAAAAGTTGGGAAAACACAGCATTTTTCTATTTTTCTAATTATATAGCTTACACGTTTGTTTCTAGAGAACTTGGAAAGAACAGAACAGTATAAAAAATCAGAAAAAAAACATAACTCATAATCCCCCCACCTGGGGATTACCATTAACATTTTGGCATATTTACTTCCAATCCTTTTTTTCTAAGTGTTGCATGTAATTATACTATATTGCATGCACAATTTTACATTCTGCTTTTTTTCACTTAGACATGTTCCTATTGGACTCAGACTACTCTGCATATGTGTATTACATTTCTCTTTCTTCAGCAGGAACACGTTTATCTGTCAAAAAGGTGATCGGACACTGAAAATCATGGTCACAGTTTTATTCTGAGGCTTTTGAGTCTTTCTGGTCTGTTTTAAAAGACTGTTTTGAAATCATTTTGTTGCCAAAAAGCTGTACATACTTTCTTCTGTTTGTTTACTTGGTTCCAGAAAAACCTCCCACTGAAATGATGTCTGGCCATATTCTGCCCAACACAAGCCAACATCAATACATGGAGTTGTTTGCGTTTGAAATAAGATTCACATTGAAAGTGAACATTTTATTTTATTTTTATATAATGGTATTTTAATAGCATCTTCATTAGTTTGGGCTGCTATAACAAAGTATCACAGACTGGGTGGCTTATAAGCAACAGAAATTTACTTCCAGCAGAGGCTGGGAGTCCAGATTAGGGTGCCAGCATGGGTGGTGGGGCCCTTTTTCTGATTCACAGGTGGCCGTCTTCCTGTGTCTTCTCATGGTGGCGACACAGAGACCAGAAGCAAGCTCTGTTGTGTCTTTTTATTATTTTTTTTAACTCTTTATTATTTATGTTGTTAGAGACACGGTCTTGCTCTATCACCCAGGCTGGGGCACAGTGGTATAATCATAGTTCACTGTAACCTCAATATCTTGGGCTCAAGCAATCCTCCTACCTCAGCCTCCTGATTAGCTAGGACTATAGGTGTGTGCCACCATGCATGGCTAATTTTTTTTTTTTTTATAGAGACAAAGTCTTGCTATGTTGCCCAGGCTTGTCTTGAACTCCTGGCCTCAAGTGATCCTCCTGCCTTGGCCTCCTAAAATGCTGGGATTATAGGCATTAGCCCAAAAGTGACCTTTTTAAAAGGTAAAATTATACTGAAACAAAAATAAAATTTATTATATTAAAAAGACCATAAGTGGGCCGGGCGCGGTGGCTCACTCCTGTAATCCTAGCACTTTAGGAGGCCGACATAGGAGGATTGCTTGAGCTCAGGAGGTCAAGACCAGCCTGAGCAACACAGCAAGACCCTGTCTCTACAAAAAACAGAAAAATTAGCTGGGCATGGTGTTATGTGCCTGTAGTCCTAGCTACTCAGGAGGCTAAGGTGGGAGGATTGCTTGAGTCCAAGAATTTGAGGTTGCAGTGAGCTATGCTGATGCCACTGCACTCCAGCCCTGACAACAAGGCAAGACCCTGTGAAAGGAGAGGAGAGAGGAGAGAGGAGAGGGGAGGGGAGGGGAGGGGAGGGGAGGGGAGAGAAAAAAGGCTATAA
>CAUYSK010068470.1:0-17851 GCA_963575035.1 Avahi laniger | reverse complement strand
AATTGGACAGCTAAAAATATATAGAAAAAATTAGTCGGGCATGGTGGCACATGCCTGTAGTCCCAGCTACTTGGGAGGCTGAGGCAGTAGGATTGCTTGAGCCCAGGAGTGTGAGGTTGCTGTGAGCTAGGCTGATGCCACGGCACTCACTCTATCCAGGGCAACAAAGTGGGACTCTGTCTCAAAAAAAAAAAAAAAAAAAAAAAGAAGAGGTGCAATATAAACCCCATATCCCATAGCTGATATACTTGTGTTTTGTAATATTTAAACTCAAATAAAGAAATAAACAGAAATGTCAAATTCTCAGATAAGAGCAAATGTAGGAATTTCAATTCATCAATTTTATGTAGCTGCATTCAGTTAAATTAGGTATATCGTGCCAGTTATATTTTCTGAAATAATGTACTTTTCATCTGAAATGTATGTATGTATGTATACCTGAGATGACTTTCATTGTGTTATTTGTTTATCATTCATGCAAAACAACATATTTATGACTTATCATGTGAAAGATATATGGTAGTTACTAGGGATCCAAAAATGTAAAGATACAATCCCTGTCTCAAGAGAATCATAAGGAAAACAAACAAGTAAATGCAAAAATTGTTTCCATGGGTAAATGCTATGATAAATCTAGGTATGGAATAATGGAACATTACATAGTACATTATTAACTCACAGTACCATTTGAATTTGAGATTGGAAATTTTGTAGAAGTTAATATCAATATCAAAAATTAATGAATTACTATCACTAATGAATTACTCTAAATTAATTATTATTCACATTCAAACAAAGAAACCCTTATTTTGTATCACAATCCCTGGACTTTTAGGATAATGTATTATTCTAAAAGTACTTCTATATAAATCTAGAAGCTTTATAGCTAGCACATTAAGTAAATTTCAGCTTTTATCCACTTCTTCTGCAGCAAACACAGAACAGGATGTTTTCAGAGATTTTCAAGATGTTTATAAACAATGCATTAGCTCAGCACTGAATAAAAAGAAACCAGGAATTTGAAATATATACAATCACTATTTACTTTGCATGCTCTTTTGAAATTTTCAGCTTAAATTTATGGCTTATGGGATGGAGGCTAGGATATTATTTGACTCTCAGGCTATGATATGTAGTTGTGTGGTAAGTGTTACCAAGCAGGAGTAAGGTTCATGAGGTACTAACTCGGCCTTACTGTTTTGTTTTTGGAATGAATATGCACATAATTTGTAAGGAATTTTTCAGGTCTCTAGAAATTCTGCCATGTGCTAGAGTTGACTCATAAATCCATAAGATGACTTTTGTAATGATCTGCCATTTCACACCATATAATCCATATATCCTTAGATTAGACAGAACAGATCTATGGGGCAAAATAAGTAAGTAACTAGACCGCTAGTTACTTTGTAACTGAGAGACTTCTATCCCTAGATTGCTAATGTTCACTGAAATGAGAAAAAAAAGATAACCCCTAATATTTATTTTATATGCCCATTTTTTTCCACATACTGTTTTTCCCATGGTAGATAAATATATACATATGTACTCTTTTACTTTTTCTAAGATGTTTTCCTAAACTCATTGTCTCAAAATAAGTCATAACAATAACAAAATAAGAGGGCAAACAATCATTTTTAAAGTATTTTAGTATTTACTGGTCAAGGTGAGGAAAAACCATCTATATTAGTCCTTAAGTAATAAGCATCTTCTACTAAATTTTGAGATGAATTACATATAATTGCTAGAAAAATCAATCATGAAGGTTTTGAAACAAATAATAAAACATTATATAAATTGGTTTTTCAACCAATTGTTAATAAGGTTTTGCTCTTTTGTTTCAAATATCCAAGTAGTATACAATCTACATTTTTAACAGAAGTCAATAGGGTACCTGAGGAATATCATATACTTAAAAGTAAAACATAACCTGATTACCCACTTTGTGATTGGAAATGTTGTCCCTCAACTGTACTTTCCTTACTGAGAGTGAAACTTCTTCTATTTCTGGGTTAAAATATTTAATTTTGTGAATAAAACATGGGTTCTATATCAATGAAAAATCATATATTCATATTAGGTGATATCACACAAATATTGATCAAAATTCAAAATCTATTCTTGATTAAAGCTTTCAGACAACTAGAAATAGCTTGTAATTTCCCAAAAATGAACAAGAGCTCCTACAAAAAACCTATATTTATCACAATATATAATGATGAAAGGCTGAATGCTTTTCCCCTAATGTTAGCAATATAGCAGGTATCTTCACTTTTTCAATATAGCACTAGAAGTCCCAACCAATGCAACAGACCAAAAGAGAAAAACAAAACAAAATGAAAAAAGGCATGTAGGTTGGAAAGGAATCTATGAAAAATCACCCATTTATAGAATACATGGTTACTTACATACATAGAAAACACCAAGGAAATTAAAATGAAAATTCCTCTAAATAATAAGTAATTTAACAAGGTCACAAGATGGAAAATCAGCATACAAATTGTCAATTATTTTTCTTTATAAGAGCAATGTAAAATATGGACCAAAAATTTAAAAAAATACCATTTAAAAATGTCTCCAAAAATTTTACATACTTAGGTATAGATCTGGTAAAACATGTGAAGGATTTTATGTGAAAACTATAAAATAATGTCAAAAATAAAAGAAAATAAATAAACACAAAAATATATGTTCAAAAACATATGTTTCAGAAGAGAACATGTGAGAAAAATCTTCATGACATAAGGTTAGTGAAGTGTTCTTAGACATGAAAAAAATGTAATCAGAGAGCTAAAAATAGAAATACCATTCGATCCAGCAATAGCACTATTAGATATCTACCCAAAAGAGCGCAAAACATTCTACTATAAAGACATCTGCACTCGAATGTTTATGGCAGCACAATTCACTATTGCAAGAATGTGGAAACAACCCAACTGCCCTTCAATCCATGAGTGGATTACTAAAATTTGGTATATGTTTACAATGGAATATTACTCAATCATAAGAAATGATGGTAATCTAGCACCTCTTATACTTCCCTGGACTAAACTTAGGCCCATCATCCAAAGTGAGGCACCACAAGAGCAGAAGAACGGGATCCATTTGTACTCGCCATCAAATTGGTACTAACTGATCAACACTAGGGTGATCACATGGCAGAAATACTCTCCAGGGATTAAGGGGATGGGGAGGCAAATCTACAACTAAAGGACATGGGGAGCACTAAAGGGAGGGAAGGGCACGCCTTTAACCTGCATTTGGGTAAGGCAAAGACATAAAGTGTAACTAGAATGTTTGTACCCTCACAATACCTTGGAATAATAAAAAAAAAAAATTACCATTAAAAAAATAAAATAAAATAAAACAATAAAAAAAAAAAAGAATAGTCTTTTTAACAAATGATGTAAGAACAAGCAGACCTCCACATGAAACAAAAAGTGGATCTAGACAGGACTTTTCGGCTTCCACCAAAATTAACTCAAAATTACATTTATTAAATGTAAAATGTAAAAAACCATAAAACTTCCAGAATGAAACATAAAATTTTCCATGTCCTTGGGCTTGTCAATCAATATTTAAATATAACACAAAGAGCCCAATGCATGAAATTTTTTTAAAAAATGATAAATTGCATCTTAAGGGTAATCCAACCTGGTCACAGCATATAATCTTTTTTCCTGTGTTGTGAATTTGGTTTGCTATTATTTTATTAAAGATTATTGCTTCTGTGTTCATTAGATATATTGACCTATAGTTTCTTTCTTGTGGTTTTTTTGTTTGGCTTGGGTATTTGCTGGTACTGGTTTAATAAAATGAATTTGGAAGTATTCCTTCCTCTTTAGTTTTTAGAAGACGTATATTTTTCTTTGAATATTTGGTAGAATTCAGCCAAGAAGCCATCCAGTCTTGGGCTTTTCTTTGTTGGGAGTTTTTTGTTTACTGCTTCCACATTTTCATTTGTTACTATTCTATTTAATTTCTTGTTTGTTATTGGTTTGTTCAGACTTTCTATTTTTTCATGATTCAGTCTTGGTAAGTTGTATGTTTCTAGGAATTTATTTATTTCCCATAAGTTATCTAATTTGCTGACATATAATTATTCATAATAGTCCCTTATAATCCTTTTTATTTCTGAGGCACTCCTTGTAAGTCTTCTCTTTCATTGCTAATTTTATTTAATTATTCTTTTTTTCTTAGTCTAGCTGAGGGTTTGTCAATTTTGCTTATTTTTTTTTAAAAAACTCTTTTGTTGTTCTTTTCCTGTGGTTTTTCTAGTCTCTGCTTGGCTTACTTCTGTTCTGATATTATTATTTCCTTCCTTTTGCTGACTTTGGGTGTAGTTTGTTCTTCTTTTTGTAGGTTCTCAAGGTGTAAAGTTAGGTGATACACATTCACAGATGAAAGATAAAAATCACATGATCATTACAATAGTTGCAGAGAAAGCATAAATTTCAGAATCCTTTCATGATAAAGACTCTTAATAAAATTGTTACAGAAGAACTTTTTTTTCAACACAGTAAAGGTCATTTATGAAAATCCCACAGCTAACATCATAATTGATGGGGAAAAACTAAAATCTTTCCCACTAAGATCTGAGATAAGGTAAGTATGTCCACTCTCTCATCACTACTATTCAACATGCACTGCTATTGAACTGGAAGTACTAGCAAGAGCAATCAGACAAGATAAGAAATAAAAGACATCCATATAGAAAAGAAAGAGGTAAAATTATCACTTTGCAGATGGCATGACCTTATATGTAGAAAATCCTAAAGTCAAAAAAATGATTAGAACTAATAAATGAATTCAATAAAGTATCAGAATACAAAATAAATACACAAAAATCAGTCATTTCTTTACAACTATAACAATTTATGTGAAAAATAAATGTTTTAATACCCTAACATATTAGTGATAGCTTTAAAAAGAATGAAACCAGAGAAGGAATAACTTTAACCAAAGAAGTGAAAGATCTGTTCTACACTGAAAATTATAAAACAGTGCTGAAAGCTGAAGACACAAATAAATGAAAAGATATTTCATGCTAATCTATTAGAAAAATTAACGTTTTTAAGTGTCCATACTACCCAAAATGATCTAGATTCAATGCAATTTTGATTGGGATCAAAATTCTAATGATATTTTTCACTGAAATAGAAAAAATAAATTCTAAAATTTGTATGTAACAACAAAATAACCCAAATAGCCAAAACAACCTTGAGAAAGAAAAACAAAGTTGGAGGCATCACACTTTCTGATTTCAAATTATATTACAAAGCTGTAGTAACATAAGAGTGAGATACTGACATATAATTAGACACATAGACCAATGGAATAGAATAAAGACCTCATAAATAAACTCAAAAATACACAATCAATTTTTGACAAGAAGATTCAATGTGAAAAGATAGTCTCTTCAATAAATGATATGAAGAAAGAATGAAATTGGGCTCTTATCTTACACAATACACAAAAATCAACTCAAAATGGATTTAAGGTCTAAACCTAAGATCTCAAATTATAAAAATCCTAAAAGAAAATATAGAGGAAAAACTCCTTGATATTGGCCTTAACAATGCTTTTTCTTTTTCTTTTTTTGGATATCACTCCAAAAGCACAGGGGCAACAAAATCAAAAATAAACAAGTGGACTACATCAATCTAAAAAGCTTCTATATAGCAAAGGAAATAATCAATGGAGTGAAGAGACAATCTACAGAATGGGATAAAATATTCAATGCTCCTATATCTTACAAGGAATTAATATCCAAAATACATGAGGATCTCATGCAACTCAATAGAAAAAATATAAATAACCCAATTAAAAAATAAGCAGAGAACCTGGATAGATATTTCTCCAAGAAGACATAAAAATAGCTGATGGGTATATGAAAAGGTGCTTAACATCACAAATGCCAGGGAAATGCAAATCAAAACCACAATGCGATATCACCTCACACCTAACACCTGTTAGGATGGCTATCACCAAAAGACAAAAGACAACAATTGTTGGTGAGGAAGAAAAAGGAAACATTGTACACTTTGGTGGAATGTAAGTTGGTACAATCAATGTGAAAATCAGTATGGAGATTGCTCAAAAGATTAGAAATAGAACTACCATATGATCCAGCAATCTTGCTGGCTATATATCCAAAGGAAAATAAATCAGCGCCTCATGGAGAAATCTGCAGCCCCATATTCAATGCAGCATTATTCATAATAGCTAAGATATATTCACAATATCCAACATTCATTTAACCAATGAATGGGTGAAGAAATTGTGGTGTGTGGGTGTATTCATGTGTATGTTTATAAATACATATACATTATATATAATATGTGTATAGCATATATACATACATTCATATACATATTCACATACAATGAAATATTATTCTATTTTTAGTAGAGATGGGGTCTCACTTTTGTTTAGGTTGGTCTTGAACTTCTAGTTCAAATGACCCCTTCTTCTGCCTCCCAGAGTGCTAAGATTACGGGCAGGAGCCACTACACCTGGCTGTTTATTAAACATTTTTAATGCACCTATTGAAATAATTATACGGTTTTTGTCTTTGATTCTGTTAATGGTATGTATTATGTTTATTGATTTGCATCCCAAGGATGCAAGGATGGTTGCATCCTTGGGATCAATTCCATTTTTTTTCTTTTCTTTTTCTCTGATTTTCTTGTCCTGTTTTGATATCAGGGTAATACTAGCCTCTTAGAATGAGTTTAGAAGAATTCCTTTCTCTTCAATTTTTTAAATAATTTGACAAGAATTAGCATTAGTTTTTCTTTAAAGGGTTGGTAGAATTCAACAGTGAAGGTATTAGGGCCTGGACTCTTCTCTGATGGGAGACTTTTTATTACTGATTCAGTCTGATTCTGTTCAGGTTTTCTCTTCATAATTCAATTTTGATAAGTTTTATGTGTCCAGAAATTTATCCATTTATTCTAGATTTTCCAATTTGTTGATGTATAACTGTTCATAATAGTCTCTTATAATCCTTTGTATTTTTGTGATGTCATTTATGATATCTTCTTTTTTGTCTCTGATTTTATTTATTTGGGTCTTCTCTTTTTTATTAGTTATTTTAGCTAAAGTTCTGTTGATTTTGTTTATCTTTATGTTAAAGCCAACTCTTCATTTTATTGATTTTGTATTTTTTAGTCTCTATTTCATTTATGTCTGCTCTGATATTTATATTTTTTTTCCTTCTACTAATCTTATGTTTAATTTGTTCTTGTTTTTATGTTTACTTGAGGTACAATGTTATGTTGTTTGAGTTTTTTTTTAATACGTAAGTGTGTATTGCTATAAACTTCCCACTTAGAACTGCTTTTGCTGTATCCCATAGGCTTTGGTATGTTGTTTTTATTTTCATGTGTCTCAATTTTTAAAAAAATTTCCCTTTTAATTTCTTCATTGATTCATTTGTTGTTCAGAGACACGTTGTTTAATTTATAGCCATTATAGAAAAAGTACGGAGGTTCCACAAAAAATTAAAACTAGCACTATCACATGATCCAACAATCCTATTATTGGATATGTATCCAAAGGAAATGAAATCAGTTTGTCAAAGAGATGTTTGCACTGCTACATTTATTGCAGCACAATTCATGATGATCAAAATATGAAATCAACCTAAGTGTTCATTAATAAATGAAGAACTATTGCTAAAAGTGGTATATATACACAATGGAATAGCATCCAACCATAAAAAAGAATGAAAGCCTATCATTTATGGCAACATGAATGAACTCGGAGAACATTATGTTAAGTGAAATAATCCAGACAAAGCAAGATAAATACTGCATGATCTCACTCATATGTGCAATTGAAAGAAGTTGATCTCATAGAAGCAGAGAGTAGAATCATGGTTTCCAGAGTCTGGGGACAATAGGATGGTGAGAGGGATAGAGAGAAAAGTTACAGGTGCAAAGTTACAGTTAGAAGAAAAAAGTTCTGATGTTATCATAACACACAGTAGGGTGACCATGGATAACAATATCATAATGTATACTTCTTTTCTTTTATTCTTAAGAGACAGGATCTCGCTCTATTGCCCAGACTGGATTTGACCTCCTAGGCTCAAGCGACCTTCATGCTTCCAGAGTAGCTGGGACTATCGGCATGTGCCACCATGCCTGGCTTGTAATGTATATTTCAGAATAACTAAAAGAAGGTATTTAGTGTTCTCATCACAAATAAAGGATAAATGTATGAGGTGATGGATATGCTTCACACCCTGATTTGATTATTACACAATGTATACATGTATCAAAACATCACACTGTACCTCCTAAATATATACAATTATTAATTAATTAAAACATTTTTTAAAAAGAAAAAAATAAATAGAATCTGGTACAATTTTAAACAGAAGCCATGAGAGCGGTCAATTGTTTTTGTTTATGACTTTAGGGGAAATGTATTAGTTAGTCTTTTTCCATTAAATATATTTTCTTGATATTTTTCCTAGGTGACTTTTATTAGGTTGAAGAAGCCCCTTCCTATTCACAGTGTGCTCAGGACTTTTATTAATATTTTGTATTTTAGTCAAGAATGATGGTTTTTGTTGAAAATGAGAAGTAGATTTTGTCAAATGCTTTTTCCTGCATTTATTGGAGTAGGACTATAGTTTTTAATTTTGAGACTGTTAACTACATAGATGGTAAAATACATTGACTTTTTAATATTATACCAAGCTTTTATTTCTGGAATAACTACATGTGTGTGTGTTTTTTTCTTTTTTTCAGGAAAAGTGGCCTCCTATTGCGTGTTGTGAAATATTCCCTTTTCTTCAATTTTCTTGAAGATTTTTATTATAATTTTTATTCCTTCCTCAAAAGTTTAGAAGAATTCATCGCTATACAGCAATTTAGGTCTGGAGTTTCATTGTATGAAAGTTTTAAATATAGATTCAATTTATTTAATAAATAAAGGGCTACAGAGATTATTTCTTTGAGACTGACTTTGGAAGTTTGTGGTTTTCAAGGAATGTGTTAATTTTACCGAATTTTCCCTATGTATTGATACATATTTTTCATTGTATCCCAATATTATTCTGCTTTCAGACAGTAAGCTCAGGCAATCATAGGGCTCCTCGACTGATCTCCTGTCTCCTAATATCACCGTTCTTCATTGATTTTTATTAAAATAATATAAATCATGGTTTTATACACAGTATTTTGTTCAGATTTATTTAAGTTGATTGAGTTTGGAAGATCCCTGTTTTCTTGACTGAATACTGTAATCTTGCAATAGGTTTTGAATCAGGAAGAGATCAAATTTTTCAAAGAACATTTGCCTTTGGTTCCGATAAACAGTTTATTAAGACAAACTGACAGTGTGATTATCATCTGTATTCTAAATTCACTAAAGACATTTATTATCTATCAATATTTTTTCATCTTCAATAGCAATCCTTAAGCTTGGCACTTAAACAGTTAGGAAATTTCTTACATATTTAGGGCCCTTGATTGGGGAGATAATTATATAAATAAGGAAATTTTTAATTCATTAATATTCATAGAACTTTAAATAAATACTTAAAACATGTATAATTTAAACATTCTATCATTATACTTTTAGTATAATTTAGATTTATTTGACCTAAATAGATTAATGAATTCATAAGTATTTTAACTTTTAAAACATTCATACAATTTCCTAAGCAATGTTAAATGATAAAATATAAGTTAATTTTTTATAAGATCTTCAGAAGTTTAAGCTACACACTAATGAGTAGTTACTTTTCTGTGAACATTTCTAATAAATAAAAAGATTCTGTTTATTAAATATTCACATTATCATGCTTGGACTTCACTAAAGAGAGTTACACAGATTTTTAATAATCTTCTCTTATTTGAAGATATTAAATAAGATGAAAATGAATTAGTTATTTTAGCCTTTACATCTTGAAAAAAACTAAAAGAAATATTACATTTCTCATTATGCTTTCTAGTCATGTCAGACAAAAAAAAATTCTACTTTGTAAATGACTTTTTTTATGTTGTTATTCTGTATTGCTAGCCCTTGCTCTTCATAAAACATTTTTTTGAATAGATCAATCTGCTTAGTGGAAGAAAGGATAAAAGCTAAGATTCCTGTGTTATTTACAGCTGAAGGAAGAATAATAGATATCAGAATCATTGGCAACAATTCCAGCATATCGGTGCTTTAGAACCCTGAAGTTCTCATTACCTGTCTTATTCTGATTTGAAAATCTTCTTCCCAGTACTTCCTTATTCAATTCTGAGATTTTCTTGTAGAAATGCTTTTTAAACTATTTTTCCATGAAAATCTAAACTCTTTTGTACACAAAACCTTACCTTCCATCATATATAATTCTTAGATCACACACTTTGGAATTTAGTATTACTCTTTCTGCAATTATATTCATATATATCAATCTCCTTTCCAGGTATATTATATGTTTACTGAAGACATAATGCCACATCTTATTTTTTTCTGAATTTCTTATAGAATTTCACATATTTGCCATTGAAGCAGTTAAGTGTTAACTTTCTTTTAAAAATGTTAAATTTTTGCTGAATGGAGTTGAATTAAGGGAAATCATTACCTTTTTGTGTAGGAATGAAATGTTTATTGTATTTAAATATTCAAGTAAACCATTTCCCAGATTTTAAAATGCTACGCATAGTTTAGTTGGTCCTCTGTAACAGCAGGTTCTGCATCTACAGATTCAAGCAACTGCAGATCAAAATATTCAAGGAAACCAAAACAATAAAATATACAAATACAACAAAAATAATACAAATTTTAAAGTATAACAACAATTTGTATATCATTTCATTGCATTGTATTGGGTATTATAAGTAATCTAGTATTGATTTAAAGCAGTGGTCCCCAACTGTTTTGGCATCAGGGACTGGTTTCATGGAAGACAATTTTTCTACAGCTCTGGTGGTGGAGCTCTGAGGCCAGGTTCCTAACAGGCCACAGACCTGAGCCTTGGGCATCTACGTGGTACTTCTTTTTACCGGGGCAAGCTGGTGTTGGGTCTAAGGTAGAATCCAGTTCTCACTCCCTCTCCTTCCTCCAAGCAGAGGATACCTCTCTCCACACTGTGCTGCCTGGGATTGGGGAAGGAGTGATGAAGATAATTTAAACCTGTCCTTTTCACCCTCTTCTATATATCGTTTTTAATTTCTATGCTATACCCAAATGCCTCAATCTCTCACTAGGTCCCCCTTGTTCTCTTGTAAAGTTATTATTGTTGATGAACATTGTTCAAATTGATGTTTCTGTGGAATGATGAGTGCTGGAAAGTCCCATTTTACTATTTCGCTGACACAAGTGCTAATAGTTCATGTTTTCTGAGTACTTGGTCTATTATACACAAGTTGTCAAATCAAAGCGTGTGAAATTTTTCAGAGTATTTCCTTATCTCTTTGAAGTCTTCAGGATCTGCAGTATTATAATATTCCATGTTTCATTACTGACGTTGGTAATTTGTGTCTTCTCTCTTTTTTTTATGTCAGTCTTGTTATAGATTTGTCAGTTTTATCAGAGAATTATCTCACTATTTCATTGATTTTCACTATTGTTTTTCCATTTTCAGTTTGTTTGTTTCTGATCTTATTTTTGTTTTTTCTCTTCTTAAGCTTGTTTTGGATATATTTACTCTTTTTCTAGTTTCTTGAAGTGGAAATTAGATTATCTTTTTTCCCCTTAATTAGCATTTACTGTTATAAATTCTTTTCTTAGCTCTGATTTAGCTGTGTTTGACAAATTTTGATCTGTTGTATTTGTTGCATTTTATTTTCATTCAATTTAATGTATATCATTAAAATTTCCCTTATTTTTGATCTGTGAACTATTTGAAAGTGTCTTTTTTAGTTTCCAAATGCTTAGAGATTTGCATTTTTTTTTCTGTTATTGATTTTTGTTTGTTTGTTTGATTCCATGGTGATCAGAGAACATATACTGTATGATTTCATTTGTTTTTAATTCATTGAGGCCTGCTTTATGGACAAGGATATAGTGTATCTTAAAATGGATTATGGGAACTTGAAAAGAATGTGTATTTTGTTGTTGAATGGAATGCTTTAAAAATGTCAGCTAGATCCTGTTTGTTGGTGGTACTGTTGGACTATTCCACATCCTTGCTGATTTTTTGTCTAGTCAACTATAAATTTCTCTTTTTATTTCTATTAGGTTCAGGTGATTCTTTAGATTCCTCTGGAAATAGATGAGATTATCTTAGCTGGTATACATTTAATATACATTTAAAATCAGAGAGAGAGAAATAAAATTGGTAAAAAATAAGAGGCAAAACTTATCAATGTAATATTAGGTTTTCTATTTCTGTAACGAAAATGTATTGTAATATAAATTTTAAATAATACAATTGAAAAAAAAGTAAAAATACACAGAGAAATTTAAAAGAATTTACAAGTAAAGTATATAATATAAGCAAGTTTGTAAGATTCATAGACACTAAGCAACATAGCAAGACCTCGTGTCTACAAAAATTAAAAAAATACTAGCCAGGCAGGGTGGTTCATGCCTGTAGTCTCAGCTATTTGGGAGGCTGAGGCAGGAGGATCACTTGAGCCCAGGAGTTTGAGGTTGCAGTAAGCTTTGATGATGCCACTCTAGCCAAGGCAACAGAGACCTTATCTCAAGAAAAAAAAAAAAAAGAAAAGAAAAAGAAAGAAGAATTCATAGATAATATGGTGCAATACCAATATACAGAAATAAATGATACTTCTATATGCTAGAAAATACCAATGGAAATTATACAATAATTATAATCATCAAAAATGAAAACTAAATCTATTGTAGATATGCAGGACATCCTACAATAAAAGCTATAAAATACTTCAAAAATTTTTAAAAGATATAAACAGTTTTCAGACTCTAATATTACTACGATGTCAGTTCTTACATAGTCTATAAATTCAAAGCAATCTGAGTAAGCATCTTCATGTGTTTTGAAAGTAAATAAGTTTATTGTAAAATGTATTTAAAAACAAAGATAAAGAATAGCTAAGAGAATCTTGAAAAAGAATGAAATTAAGGGATTTAAACTATCATATTTCAAGATTTACTGTAAGTCTGTAGTAATTAAGAAAGATACTTATTGATGTAAAGATTTACAAAATGGTAAATTAAACTAAAGGAAGAGTCCAGGAATTATCCACATAGATATTGTTACTTGACTTAAAACAAAGACATCATAGAAATACAGTCTATTCAGTGAATGGTAATAGAGCAATTGGATATTTATGTGGAAAAATTATTATTCTTACCTTTGTGTGTGTGTGCGCTATGGACTGAATTATAGCTCCTCAAAATGTATATATTGAAGCCTAATCCCCAGTGTGATGGTATTTGGAGACAAGAACTTTGGGAGATAATTAGGTTTAGAGGTGATCGGAGGGTCGGACCCTTAAGAGATCAGTGCCCTTGTAAGAAGACAAACCAGAGAATTTGCTCGCTCTCTCTCTCTCTCTCTTCCTCTCTGTCATGTGAGAACACAGCAAAAAGGCAGCTGTCTGTAAGCCAGGAAGATAGCCCTCACCAGAAACCAACCATGATGGTACTTTGGACATTTAGCCTCCACAACTGTGAGAAAATAAATTTCCATTGTTTTAAACCATCCAGTCTATATTATTTTATAGTATTTTGTTATGACAACCCAAGCTAAGATAGTGTGTGTGTGTGTGTGTGTGTGTGTGTGTGTGTTCATGCGTGTGCATGTTGGTGTTGTCTGGAAAGGGACCTGGAAAAGATTCTTCTGGAGTGGAAGTTAAATAGGGGTACCACAGTGTAAAATTCCATGGGCTCTATATTTAAGATAAGTGAACTTTATGTGCCACATTATTTTGTATATGACATACTTCACAAATTATATATATATTAAAATTTTTGTGTAATAATTTCATGTGTAATCTTATTGTAGTGATTTAGATAAGGATACTTTAAATTAGATTGTTCACATAGCATACTACATTTGCTGAAGTATTTTGTTTTAAATTACTCCCAGGGCAGTATGACACAGTATCATACATACATAATTTTTTATTTACATCAGTGTGAAGTGAAGCTAAATATCTTGACAATAGTGAGAAGAATTATTAAAAATTAATCAAATTTCAGTTTTTGGAAGTTGTTTTTAATAGATATAAGGTATAAATTCAAAGCCGAGTTATGTCAGGCTTAAGAGCTATTTTAGAGGTTCTTTTTTAAGTTCTTTTCTTCCTCTTATTCAGAGTCTTAAATATTTATTGCCCAATTTCCTTTTTCTAAAGATTACTAAAATTATTTTAAAATGCTTTTTAACATCTATTGTACTCTAACTGAACTATATGTGTTTTTGTGTTTATATAAATTGTACATGCTTTTCATAAGCAATTCAAATAATAAATCTATTGTTAGCTTTAAGTAAAAGTGAATTAAGAAATAATATAGAAAGAATAGTCCTAACATGGATCAAACCACATATATGGCATGTTTAAAATACACATGGTCTTTGAAAATGTGCAGAAATCATATTTTATTTTTTTCTCAAAGTAAATTAAATTTAGAATGTTACCATGTCATTCTTGAATAAGTAACATTTTTAAAAATAAATAAAAGTAAATAATATGAAAAGAAAAAAAATTCTCTTTTTTGCTTTTTAAGTGAGTTTGAATTAGTCAATTCCAGATTATTCCTCTTTCCTTTCTTTAATTTCAAATATTATCTAAACTCCCAAGTTTTATTAAGGATCAACTGATTGCTGGGAACTGGTCTAGTTAAACTAATGCTCCTCAGTCCTTGCAAGGGGAAGTGAATTATACTCTGAAGGCAAAGGGGGAGTTGAGCCTAAGCAAAGCTCACTTCACTATGGGGATTTTAATATAATCCAAGGTTAAGAATCACTGTATTTGACAATTGTTCCTGATCTTTGACATCTCCATCGATGTGAAATGGGTCCTGCCTGAAATTTTGGCTTTGAATATTTGCATTTACTTCTGATATGTACTTTTTGCAATGGTCCTTGTAGCAACATACTTTGTCTTACTAAGATGTTTTTCTGGGCCACTTGCTTTCTCAAGACATCAAGGGTCAGAACAGCACTTACATTCTTAGATCCAGATAGAAGAGTCCATGCTCTGGGCCCTGTACTTGACCACTCTACATATTTTCATGACCAAGCCCATTCAAGTCCCAGGAAAATGTTTCTACACATCTTAGTCTATGTCTTAGAACCAAAAGACGACTGTGTCTGAATGTTTAGAAGTTGTAGATTATGACCCAGACTTGGTTGCAGATAACGTTCCCATGTGCTGGAGAATTGGAGGGGCTGGAGTTTGCAAAAGTACTATGACTGATTAACTTGTCAAAAGTTCTTCTCACATAAAGCAAATGCAATATATTCTTGAATAATAAAGTATCTTTCTCTAGTAGTATTGATCTTATATCTTCTTGCTTCTCTTCACCTTATGCTTCATGGTTCCAGAGATTCTCTTGAATTAGCTTATCATTCAGAGCAATTGCACATGAAGAGTAAAGAACATCTTCCATACTAAATAATTCATTATTCAACTCTCTTGATATATGTAGAACACACATGAAGCATGAGTAGAGAATAGACACAATGCTGGGCTTATTGGTGCTATTAAAATAAGAGCAAGAGCAAAACATTGCTTACTGATCATATTATTCCCTTGTATCTTTATGATAGTCATTTTATGGAATCAAATCAAGAAAAGTAATCTTATACTCTCTGCATGTGCACTTAAGGCACAGCATGAGAAAAGGAAATAAAAGAAAAATGTCAAAGAATGGAAGTTAGGTGAGTTCTTAGGTAGAAATGAAGAGGTGGTTTCAGATATGTGAGCAGCAAAAAACAGGTTAAAAGATAGAAGAGGGGCCCTTAGAATGATCTTTACTATCAAGGTGAGAGAGTGTGTTTATGTTTACTTTTATTAATAAATTTCCGATTAAGTTAAAGTGAAATTTTTACAATTTTTAGAATTCTTTACTATTTCTGTAATGTACATTTCATATGAGAAATTACTAAGTTTAGAAGAATCCCAAATAATAAAAAAAAAATCGTTCTCATTGCATTATAGTCACATTTTCTATATTTTGAAAAAAGGAACCGATTGTATCTTTCTATTTTCATTATGTGCCAGAAATAGTTCTATTTGGAATGATGAGTATGATGTGTTTATAGCTGAATTGATAATTTATAACATATTGGCAAGAAACAGATGAACTAAAACCCCATGTTATGAAAAAAAAATAGATTGGAGCCAAGATGGTGGATGAAAAAGCTGCCAGTCAGAGTGTCTCTGCAAAAAGGACAGATTTTGGAAGAAAGTGAAAAAAATAAACTAGCAGAAAAACATAGCTCGGGTGAGGGTCGGAAGGAAGGGTGCCTGAAACTACAGGAGACTCCACGGGAAGACGTTGTGGAAGAGAATTGGAAGGAGAAAGGTCCTTGAGAGGCTTGGAGACCAGCGACAAGCAAGGGTAGGTGGAGCAGATAACTTTCTCCTCCATTGCATCTTGGACTGTTGGTGGGCTCCTGAGTGGCTGGAGAGACCTGCCATCACCAGCCCAAAGACGGCTGCCACCAGTGAGTGGGGGCCTCTTGTGGACACAGCGCTGGGCTCCCAGCTCCCTTGGGGCACCTCTCCGCGCTCAGACCTGAGCCTATCGGCAGACACCATATTGCTCCATTCTCTCCTTCCCCCTACCTATCTGTGGGTGCTTAGAGAGACAATTTAGCCATCACACGAAGGCATCTCCAAGGAATGCGACCTTTTCTTTTCGGGCCCTACAGCAGACGGAGGGGTACTCAGACTACGAGTTCCCTACCCGCCAGCCCTGTCAGGTGCTGCTGGCCTGGGGACTCCAGGAGAGCGGGGCAAATCCTGAGGTGGAGTGAAATAGATCCAGCTTGGGCACATTGTAGGTGGTTCAAGACCAGCACCCTTCCCCCTGGCAGGGTCAGGGATTGATCTCCAGGGCCCAGGGGACAGGCCTGCAGACCAGACCCCATACACCCAGGTCACGATCGCACTACCTGTGGGCCCAGAAGGGAGATCTGTGAAAGAGCCTACTGAGGAGTGTGCGCCTTCAGGGGCAGATCAGTGAGCCTGAGTGGCAACCCTCCTCCCAAAAGAGGGCTGTGCACCCAGCCAAGGCTGCTATCCTGGGCAGGGAACCTCCCAGGCTGCATCACAGCCAGGGGAAATCCATCGACCTGAGGTCCTGCTTGCTGGCAGAGGCCTGGGAGAGGCCACGGAGAGGGAGAGGGTGGAGGGGAGAGAGATTTGCTCCAGAGTGTGGGTCTCAGATAGCCCCACCCCCCAAGCCCAGACTTTCAGTTGAGTGGAGCCATTTCAGCCCTTCCTGGCACCTTCGCACATAAGCAAAGAACAGACCTTTGTCCCTGTTAATAGCAGTTGTGGAGCTTGAGGGCAGGCTTACCCAACCCAGCCCCACCCAGACTCACTCCCCATCCGTCCTCAACGGGGGGGGAGAATATGGACACACCTGGAAGTCCCAGTGCCCCACCCACCAACTGAGGCACAAGAGGGCCTCTCCAGAGGAACAAGAGCTGGCTACAGGACCCAAAAACAGCACTTCAGCTCACTCCTCCCAGCAAATGCCACCTACTGACAAGGAGGCCATCCTGCACATCCTTTTACTGCATCTACTGATTCATCATAAAGGGTGTGGTTGAATCTCACCCACAAACACCACCTACTGGCTCAGAAACTAAACAGGGTGCATCATTATCCAAACAAAAATATAAAGACAAGAAGGAACAACTGAGCCAGATGGGAAGGAACTAGTGAAAGAAATCTGGAAGTATGAAAAA
>CAUYSK010068469.1:0-11398 GCA_963575035.1 Avahi laniger | reverse complement strand
TCTCGCTCTTGCTCAGGCTGGTCTCGAACTCCTGAGCTCAGAACGATCCGCCCACCTCGGCCTCCCAGAGTGCTAGGATTACAGGCGTGAGCCACCGCTCCCGGCCCAAGAGACTGTGTTTTTGATCATTGCAGTAAAAATGTTAGTGATTGGACTCCATTGGAGGGCAGTTAGCATTATGAGTTGCAATTACAGAGAAGTTGTATCTTAGATGCTAAGGTCATGTGGAAGGCATAAATTAGTGAATTTTTAAACTTAGTCTTAAAAAAATCTTTTTATAATTTAACACATTGGACACTAACAGCTTCAACACAGCCAAGCTTTCTCTAGCATTGGAATAGATTACTTTTCCTTTGAGTCCAGTGTAGTATTTGAAAAGTTTTTCAGAGACTGTGTTGGAAAAGAAATATGTATATTATAGTGCAAGAGTCATAGTCAATGTGGTGAACTAATTGTGAGAGGCACGGGGGCTCTTAAGTCCGTCGGTGGAGGGAATAGCAGATCCATGTCTCTTACCTCTCACATTCTGGGGCTTATGCATGTGGGATGGAATTATGATCACCTACATATTTCAGTAGTTATTTTTCTCTTTCATTTTCTTCAAAAAAAATGTGAAACTTTCATAGGATATGTGTATGCATATCATGGTGCAGATCTCCCTGGAATATTATGCAAAGTGGCAGCCTGACATATCACTGTATTTCTTTACTGTCTCTCTTCCCTGAAAGACTGCACCCCCTTAAGGGTATAGACTATACCTTTTCATCACCACATCTCTAACACTGTTCTTGACTCAGACTTACTATGCAGAGTACTGTGATAGAGAAATGGATAAAACCTCTCTTTAGGGAGTTTATACTTTTATAGATACAAGGGGAAGGGTTTGGAAAGGTCATTGTATGGACATTTAGCCTTTGTAATATATTAAGTACTTCCACATGTATCAATTCATTTGATAATTTGGGGTCTGAGGTGATAGGAAGGGAGAAAAATGATAGTTTCTCTAAGTTGCCATCCGGTCCTGGGCACTGAAGTGGGTTTTCCTGCCTTATTCAGCCATCCTAGATTACTTCAGGATAAACTGGAATCTGAGATTGCAGTTAAGGTATGGCAAAACCTTAAAATGTTGCACCCCTGCTGCCCTCTCAGACTTATGTAAGATTACTACAGCTAAAGCCAGTTGGGAATGTTAGTCAGACCTGGCCCCTAGACGGCAACTGCTCCCTATACTGGTTCACATTGTTGTAAGGAATTTTGAATAGTGCTGTAGTCTTTTATTCAGAAATGCACATGCTTTGTATATACCTTTATCCATATTAAAATTGGCATTTATGCAATATTGTCAAAACTTGAGAGATTTCCGAGAGATTCTACTTTGTCTCTCTCCTTAAAAAATGAATTGCACTTTTGCAAAGTGAAGGTTACAGTAGGAACTGTAAACACAGTGTAATCAGATACCATTCTTGCCCTCATTTCTTCTTACGACTAACAGCATTTGTATTTCAGATCAATTGGAAGCTAAAGGTGAAGCTAAATGCCCTCATCCAGATAGAATCTTGGTTTCATTAACACATACTATTAAACAAATAAGCCAGAAGCTATTTCTTGGGGTGGGGAGGTGTCCTTAATAATTTTATCAACATTTGAGTGCCTTGTGACTGTGTTTTGATGCAAAGAAATTTTGTAAAGACAAAGTACATTGCATATGGTAGAGGATCTTAGGCCATTAGAAGTCATTAAATTAAATAGTAGATATCTAAGATTATAAGTGATACATAGACAGGACCCAGGGTAGTACAGATTCCTTAAATTGTACTTTTAAACAGAAGGAATATAAGAACGTTCTGAGAGTTTAAGTTTAGTTGAATTTCTAAGGGACTTGAAAGGAAAACTTTAATACTGTGTTGAAGAAATTAAAACAAGAGATCACAAATACTAATAAAGAGGAAAATAAAAGGGCATGTACCTCAGTTAAACACTAAATGACTGTTCAACTAGGCATTATTATTACTGAGCCACTAGATTGAGAACTTTATGGGCAAAAGATAAATGTATTCAAGGGGACAAATTTGGTTCCTGTCTTCTAACAGGTGTTTTTATTTAAATTTGTTCAGACCATGATTTAACAAAAATTTAGACATTGGAATAAGAAATAAAGAATTGTGTGAGGATTGTCACAACTAAAGAGATGTGTGTTTTTCTCCCTAAACCAGTTGTTTTGAAATATTATCAGAAGCCAGTTGGTGCTATTTCCTTGTTGTTCCCATTTCCCATTAGCTAACTCAGAGGTAACGAGCTCTTTGATGCTGTTGTCAACTTTTGATTATCCTGTGTAGATTACCCCTGGTTTGAATTAACTTGAGAAGTTCTTTGATCTCATCTTGATTTCATTTTACTACCCAGCCTGCTTATGGGCCACAGCTTGCTTTGTTAAGATGACCTATGTACATTAAGAGAATAAAGAGTAATTTTAACATTGACTTGGCAAAAAGTTTTAAAATGCATCTGATGATCAAATTATGTATTCCAAAATTAAGTAATTTGCTTTGGATTATATATGTATCTTTCTTCTAGTGACCCAAATTATTTATTTATGCTTTCATTTTGACAAATGGGGAGAAAAGATTTTGCAAATATATTACGTAAATGGCCTTTATGACACTGTGCTGTCTGTATTAGACTATCACTGTGTATGCTATGCAGGGGCAGAACCAGAGTGAGGCAAGAGAGGTGCCTACTGTACTCCAAGCATCTGCTCGAGGCATCTGCTTTGCTTCACTCTACTTACGGCCCTGATGCCCTGTTCTGTGTCAGGGTCATAGAATTTTTGATAAGATATCAATGATATTGTTAATTGAATGCTTATTGGGTGTCAAGCAGTGCTTACTTGGTATTAAGTCTTTTATATGCATTTAGTATTCTTAACCTGATAAAGTGAGTACTTCAATGAATATTTCCAATAAGTTCTCACTGAGTTTAGAAAGATTAAATAACTTAAATGGTACCACTTAGCTGAGCAAAAATTGAAACTCAGGTGATTCTATTTGTGATCTCCTCCTGTTTTATACTATCTATTTGTGTGTAGAAAACCTTATGTACTTCTTGTTTATTTTATAGATTTCTGTATTAAGAAACAGTACTCTCCATAATATGTAAGTGCATACCCTGGACATGATGCAGTTAACTTTTAGGGTGAGTCTCAGCACCAAATTGAAGATCCACAAAGTGCTGCTGCTGAGTACCCTAGAGTAACCATTGAATCAGAGCCACATTCTTGCTTCAGTCTCCAGACATTTCTAAATGGAGTCTAGGGTTCTTGGTTATATGCTGAGTGGACCACGGATAACGCAAAGGACAGGGCAGGTTAATCTAGAAGTATTATAGTTCAGTTTGGCAGACTAACGTGACCAATACAGTAGGCTATAATGTAATAGCCTAGTACCATATTTGGTTAAAATAACTGTCACCATTCTGTTTTATTTCTTAATGTGAATTTCTGTGGACTTTATTTCTAAGTTGTGAAATTTGGAGATTGGACGAGGTAATATATAATGGTTGGTTTTGCTTTAAAATTTTAGAATCTTAACACTGAGTTTCTTAGCATGTGCAGCAAGAGAGATTGAGATCTGGAACTTAGTTAAGAAAAATTCTGGGTCCAGATACTTTCTGCTAGCTCTTAACCTTATTATTAGGGCCACTCACCTTTGTTGTTCACAATGCTTGTGTAGTGATTGTTCTAGAGCGGTGATTTTCAAATTGTGGAGGGGAGATGTTTAAGAACTCCTGTGAGTGGGAGGGGCTGATAAACTCTAGTTGCTTTTATCAGATGAATGAGCAGTTTAGTGTGTTTTATCTCTCATATATAGGGTTTGATAAAAGATTTTATTAGGGAAAAAGAAGAGTTCTGCTCTCTTGAAGACTTAAAATCACTGGAAGATACCTCGAGGTATGGAAGGTATCTTCCCTAACCCTAATCCATTTATCTGGCTTGGAAGAGCCTTTGATTCCCCTGGCTGGGAGGTTGTGGAGGAGGCCTGACATTCTAGAGAGATCTGATCTTGTCACCTAGATTAGACTTTCTGTACTTAATTATAATAACTAATATTAAATAATTACTGTGTGCCATGCACTGTTTTAAACGCTTTATCTGTAAGAATGACATTTAATCTTCACAACAGCCTTAAGAGATGATTTTATTATTCCCATTTCATGGATGAACAGAATGTACTCACCTCTCTAGTAACAGTGCTCTTAAATGTTGCTAGGTATAATTGAAACACTCCTATTCCTATTTTCTTTAGGTAACATTATGGATTTTGAAGTTTTTCTTAGAACCTTAACCCTCTACAGAAAAATAAGTTGTAAGTTTGAAATGACTAATTTATAAGCATATGTTTAGTGCCAAGCCTGCTCATCAGTTAAGGAATACCTCTCTGTAACAGACGTGCTGGAATTAACAGTGAATGATAAACTGAACAGAGTTAAATTTAGAGCACTTTTACATGTAAGCATTTTTCCATCATGGGTCATTGTGTTCTACTTTGTCCATTTTATCTGATTTCAAAGACGTTTTAACTCGTAGATATTGTTTTAGTTAGAACCTCTGTTACTTCTTAATAGCTCAACAAACACGTTTTGTTGGTCATATTTACAGATATTTGAAGATAATATTTTTTGTATCTTATTTTTTTTTAAAATAGCTGGAATCCTGAACCCAGTTAGTTGTATCAATTATGTGAAAAATGTGGTTTAACAGGGGACGTCAGGGTGACTTTCCAAATTTCATTGAGTAGGTTAGACTTTCCAGTGAAGTGAGAATTCCTTATGGAATGTTACTTTCTTTGGATAGTTATTTAAAAGTACAAAAACACAATGCTTAGTAATTTAAAGTCATTTATTATAGAGGCTAAGTGGTTTGGCTTAGACATTACTTTATCTTTTACATCAACTACATCTCTTTTAAGTATGCAGCTCAGTTGTCCATCTTAAAGAAGAAACTAAAGCATAGAAAGGTAAGGTGACTTGCTTGAAGACAAAATGGTTTATAAGTGACAGGACCAGAATTTGAGCTTACGTTTTCAGATCTTAATTCTTATGTTTTTTTCCCTGTATCACTCTGCACATATTATTCAGTTGATATTTTGAAAAAACCTAGAAAACATATAAATAAATAATACAGTGGCAAAGTATTATATATTATACTTATTAATAAGAGACTGTTTCTAGGTGTCCCTAAATGTGAAATCCTGTAAATGCTACACTGACAGTAGTGTATGTTCAGGGAAATTTCAGTTCCACATAACTTTATTAAAAAAGAAAACTAGAATGAAGGACCTTAAATTATAAAAAATATAATTTGCAGGAGAAGGAAAGAAATGTAGGTATATCCTGAAGTCTTCAAGTTTATTTTGGTCCAAGTAGGATCACAAAACTTCCTCTGTTCTTCTACCTTCCTTTTTCCTAGTTTTCTCTTCAAAATCTTTGGTTTCTTATTGGAGGTGACTATAACATTTTGGCATGAGAAGGCCCTGAAAGGTATGTAGGTTATAATAGCAAATGCCAGCCTTCCCAGCTGTGTGAAATGGCCAGACTGTGATCTCTTTATAGTCTTTGGATAAATCCAGTTTTCTAGGAGCCTGATGGCTCTGATTCTTGATGCTGTATTATTGAGAGAAAGGAAGGAGTTGTCAGTTATTTGAAACCCTCAGTCAACCAACTCTTGGAGAGAGGACTTCCTTACTAGAATGTGCAGATACAACCATCAGATCTCTTAAGTTACTATAGTTGAAAGAGCCTGGGATAGCTAAAAAAAAAAGTAAAAACTGGTAAATATGATTGGATCCAGACTTTATTAATAGAATTAATTAACTTTTTCTGTTTGTTTTTATTTTGCTAGGCTTGGAATTTGAAAAGTATTAGCAAGACGGTTTCAGCTTATGAATTGCCCATCTCTTCTTTCATTAATTTGTTCATTCAACAAAAATTAAGTGTTATGTGCCTGCTATGCTGACTTTAATATCTCTATTGGGAAAAAGAAATACACTTGTAAATGGGAACATAAACATGGATTCTGCTGAGTGCTAGAATGAGCACACTTAACTGGATGTTCATGGACATTTTATTGGAGATTTAACAAAAATCAGTCAGTCAATCCTCTCCCTTTTAGAGAGGAAGATTATAGGAATTGTAAGAATTTAGGGCCAGGTGAGAGGGCTAAGTACTGGACTGAAGTATAGAGAAAAACAAAACAAAAGGGCCTGCTTACAAACATTTTAAGTGTAGAATTTTTCTTACGAAGCTTTTTTCTAACGAAGAACTGCATACACCAATACCAAGGACTGTTTGTCCCGCTCCTTTCATTTGAGAGTAAATAGTTTTGGCTCTAGAGTTATCTCAGGCCCCAGATGGTGTAAAGTGAAGTTGTTTCAGGAAATGCTGATTCTGAATCCTGAGATATACCCAAGTGTAGCTCTTTAAATGAGCAGACTCGAGTTGGTTATGCAGGGCAAAAACTTGGAAGACTAATATTTTAACAGTGGAATGGCCAAGAACCAATGTTTTCTGCCTCCTCACTCTAAACAAGTGGTAATTGTCCTAGTAGATATTTAAAGCCAATTCATCTTATGTTAGAAATTAGCAATGTTATTTTCAATATCCAAGGAGATAAAGGGGAAAGTATAACTGAGAAAGCTGCTGCATTGTATTGGTATCTCCATATCACAGAGGGTGTTTTTGAAGAAAAATTTGTTTAAAGATTTGCCTTGTATCTAAGTTCTTATCTACAATTCTGGTTCTTGTTTTTTTATTCTGTGGATGCTAACAGTTCAGATACAAAGCTTACTTTGAACTGAAAAAAATTTCCCCCAAAGCAACATATTTGAAATGTGAGACATAAAGTTCTTGCTATGTTGCCACCGTACTGACGTTACATTTTTATTATTTTATTTTTAGCTAGAAATCGACCATGGGCAAGTCACTATGCCATTTTTAGATTTTGGTTTCTATTGTAGTTAGGGGGTGAATGAGATCACTTTTTAAGATCTTTCTAGATTTGGCGTTTGTAGTCAGTGATCTTCAATTGTCCATACGTGCATGATCAGCACTCACGCCAAAAACCAGTACCCCTTATATGGCTGAAACTTTGTTCAAGTGCTGCCCGGCTGCCAGAACCTCACCACACCCATACTGAGAGGAAGGAACCTTATCAGAGGGGGCCGCAGACCTTGCTCAGCCCAGCCGACCCTTGCTCTTTCTGTAGCAGCTTTTTTTGTTGGGCAGAGTTGTCCACTGAACAATTTCAATGAAGCAGCATGGGAAAGGAAGGACAGAGGCATATTTTAATTTGAAGTTGAATTAAAATTGCCAGAATAATTCAATATTTTAAAAGCCTTATTGGAAAACTTCAGTTGCCCCAGCTTGTGAATATGTGTTCTAAAAAGTTCAATTGTAAAATGATTCTTTGGAATATTTTTCTAGGAACAATATTAAAAGGTGATTGTGTATGCTGTAGGCCAGCCATTGTTTAGCCCACAATGTTGCTAAACTACTGTTCTTTTTGGTGACAAATGAGAGGTAATAGTACTGTTTTAGAGATGTGACTATTTATTATAACACAAGTTTTTTAAAAAAACTCAATGCCAATATTTACTACAGGTAAAAATTAAGTACTTGAGCAAGTTTATTGGGGGAGGTAGGTGGAGATGTCAGCAGGAAATGGGAAAGTGACTCTAGCCACTAATCTGGTCCTTTTACCTCTGTCAGCCTTTACATCTGCGATGAGATGATATGCATACGTGCTTGCAAGAGTCAAACATAAAAATGTTTCCATTGAGCCTACTCTCCTCCTCAGCATTTCACCTTCTTTTTAACTCAGATTCTTGAAAACTTAGATTCCTTTCTTACCAGCTTACTCTTTTAGCCCATGCACAGAGTTCCCACGCTTGGTATATAAATAAGTACAGTACTCTTGGAAGGTTACCTACCTCTTAACCCCATCAAGAAATCAAATAATTTTTTAAAGGTTGTTGGCCATCCTCGATAGCATTTAAAACTTTTGGCTACTTTCTCTTTGAAACTCTTTTTTTGTGATGCTGGTTCTCTCATTTAATTCTCACGTAACATTATAGCAGCCTGACTTCTTCCTTGTGTGCTCTTCACAATTGTACATGTTCCATCTTTTGTTTTATAGAATAAGTTCCATGGGGTCAGAAACTGTCTTGTCTTATTCACTGCTGTATGTTAGTATCATGCATATAGGTAATCAATAAAATATTTATGAAATAAATGATTTTTTCATCACCCAGTGAGATAGCTCTTCAGGTTCTGTTGGTTTTGTTTTGCTATTTCTCACCTGCTTTTTAATTGATATCATGCCTTCTGCTTCATTCCATCTTTTTCATTTTCATTGGCAATGCTGCATTTCAGCCCCTCTTCTTTGTTCCAAGTTTATTTATTATGAAAAACTATTCCCAATTTATTTCCAAGTGGAAAAGTAGATCATTAAGTGACATTAAGTAGTTAAATAGGAATAGCAGGGCCACAATTGGTATTTACCTATTTCCTCTTATTATTTAGATCTTGTTTATCTCTTACTAGATATACTAGATCTCTTAAGTTTTACCCTGCTTTCAGCTTCTTTTCCTCCATTCTCTTCTTCATGTTATGACCAAAGCAATCTACTTAAATAAATCGTGATCAGATGATGGTTTTCCCTGTAGAATTTTATTCTTGTAGAATAAAATTTAGGAGTAGGAATTGGCCTTTTCTTGTTGTGATGTGAAGTCAGGGAGCGGGTTTCAGGTCACAAAAAGAAAAACTCATCCGTGTTTAGAGCAATTGGAAATGAAACTAAACAGTTTGAGTGGTGTTGTGTTCCCTTTCATTGGTGTCAATACGGTAGAATACTAGGTAATTCTCAGATGGGACGGGTTATTGTATCTTTTTAAAGCAGCATTCCAGGCCTTTAATTGAAGATTATATCTTTCAAAGTGCTTAGGTCTTCCACAGTCTGCTACGGTTATAATTTTAATAATTAGGAACTGCTTCTTACATTTAGTGGGTGCTAAACATACATTTGTTTAGCGAATTGATAACTTCTGGACACTTTCTTGAGTAGGTGAGGTGGGGTTCTTTATTTCCATTTCAAACTTGGTTTTGTGATGTTAGGAATATCAGATCTGTATTCAGAGCCCTAGGAGCAAGTCTTTGGCTCTACACGTGTTATCTTGGGCAAGTTATCTATCATCCATCTGTGAGCCTAATTTTGCATCTCTAAAATTGGAATGACAGTTACTGTAAAATAAGTTATTGTGAGGACTAAATGCATGTGAAAAATGTCTTATACTATGAGAATGCTTTGTAAGTAGTAGAAATTAGTAAAAATTAATGGCTTTTTTCTTTAATAGATTATAGGTATGTCATTACTATTACTCTTTCACTTTACAGTTAGGGTCGTTTTTTTTTTGTTTTTTTTTACCTTAGCAAGAAAATAAATAGTTACTTTCTTTTAAAAAGTAACACATTACCACAACTCCTCAAGGCAAAATTTCTCTCTTACACTGTTGAATTCTTGATTTTAATCCCAAACTCCTAGTTTCTCTGGATTTTTCTTTCTCAGTTTTTATGTCAGATTTGAACAAAGATTCCCAGAATTCTTCTAAATACCAAAAAGTATATGGCAAAAAGTAGCATGTATTTTCCCAAATGGATTATATTTGGTAGGATTTTTCTAATTTTAAGATTTGTCTTAAATCTTTGGCACTTGATATGTTGTTATTGTTATTTTCATGTGACAAAAATCAATGAACAAGTAGCAAAAATATTTTAATGAAAATGTTAAATACCTTAATTATTTTTTCTTAATTGTTTAATTTGGTTCCCTATACATGCTTACACATTGTACATTTTCTGAGTATAATTTTATATTACATATAAATGCTATAATTATGCATCTTGATACTTTTTCCTAGATTGTATGTGATGGCATAGGATACATTATTGTTCCATGGTGCTTCATAGAGAGCTCTCTGAGTTGAGGTTAAGTGGATTCTTGTATCACTGCTTTGTAAAGAGTACCTAAACAGGGAGGTTAGTTGTAGGAATGGGTAGTTCTTGAGTCTGCTGAGTGAGGAAAAGATAGATGTCTCACTGACCAGAGTTGTTTCACAAGTAAAATACATTAACAAGTCAGCTTTTCATACGAGAGGAACTTTGTGATTTGGAAAGGAATATTATTGGTATTTATCATTTCTCCTTAAAATAGTAAATCTGTCTTTTTTCTTCCCTCTTCACCAGATCAGTGTGTGTTTGCTGCCCTATTCTTTTATCACAAAAAAAAAAAAGAGAGGAAACACTGCAGTGAATGAAGATTCTTCTCCATTTTAGCACTGCTTTTTCTACTGTAGTTGGCTTTTGAATGAGGATGACAATGGAAGAGATGAAGAATGAAGCTGAGACCACTTCCATGGTTTCTATGCCCCTTTATGCAGTCATGTATCCTGTGTTTAATGAGGTAAGTGGGTAAACATTTCCTCATATGATCTTTTCAGTTCTTTAATGCTTGCTTCATTTATTTATCTGATTGTTCTTTCATATAGCACATACTAAATACTAGCATAAATGAACTCCATCTATGTGTTAGACATTGTGTCAGGGCATAAAATGGTGAAAACAAAACCAAACAGATATGCCACTTCCCTCTGGAGGTTGTTCCATAGTGAGAGAGATAGACATTGAATAAAGAACACAAATAATTTTATAAATGAAAAATTGTAGTAAGTGTTATGAAGTTTTTAAAAAGTGTATTAAGAAAGAAAATAGCAGGTGGGACCTATTTTAGGGGTGAGGACAGGCTTCACTGAAGAAAGGACGTATATCTTAAGATCTGAAAGAGATAAGAGTTAGTTGAAGAGTTAGAGAAAAGTACATTCTAGGTAGCCAGAATAGCAGGCACAGAGATCCTAATAAGTTATTGTTGGTGGTAACAACATTTTTTAACTGATATTTGGAAGATACCATTGCTTTTTGTATCTGGACAAGGACATGTGATTGCTTTTTTATTTGAGGAATTATTTTGGATTTAATACATTTTTGATTTTTCATTTAAGTTAATATACTGTAGTATGTAGAGAATTTTAGAGCTGGAAGTTCCTTAGAGATCATTTAATTAATCTCCTTTAATTGTGAGCTGAGACTCTTATATATGAAATTATTTTCTTAAAATTATTTAGGATTAAAATAAAATCTAGGTCTCTGGCCGGGCGCGGTGGCTCACGCCTGTAATCCTAGCACTCTGGGAGGCCGAGGTGGGCGGATCGTTCTGAGCTCAGGAGTTCGAGACCAGCCTGAGGAAGAGCGAGACCCCGTCTCTACCAAAAATAGAAAGAAATTAATTGGACAG
>CAUYSK010068468.1:0-19778 GCA_963575035.1 Avahi laniger | reverse complement strand
CATGTACATATCTCAAAAAATGACCTGTTGTAAATCTGTATTCTGTGGCATTTACGGGTAAAGTTTCTCGTCATGTGCACATGGAAGAAAAAACATTTTTTTTTTGTTTTTTTTTTTTGTGTAGGGTTTTTTTTTGGTTTTTGCAAGGCAATTATTCCCCTGGAATTTTTTTTTACTCCGTTTAAAAAAAAAAAAAAAAAAAATAATAATAATAATAAAAATAACATAACATAACATAAAATAACTTATAAATAAGCTTTCTTGCTGATATTCTTCTGAATTCTAATTATCTAACACTACAAGAAACATAATAAAAATATTTCTAACCAAGGTAGAAAAACTACATTGTCAGATCTTCTCATGTGAGAAAAGGTTGCTATGAGTTTATAGGAGACCTATGTGGAACAAATTCTTATATATTTTACTATAGTGGTCTACGGATTTCGAATTTGTTGGAAATATGAATAATCAAAATTACACACTAAATCATAGGCACAGCATTTATGATCTATTTATGATCTTGTTCCCCAGCATTATTTCAGCTAAATTTTATTTCACAGAGGCAAGGAGAAGAAAATACCTTCTTTAACATTCCTGAGGCATCCAACAAAGGTTATTCTTATAATCTACTAGATTACAATAATCTAACCTAAAAATTCCAAGAAGTTTTTAGCCTTAGTCAGATTCGATTTCTCTTCTGTACTGCATATAAATAAAAACTAAGCTGTTTTAACAGCCAACTTAATATCCTGCTACAAATTGGGTGACTGGAAAGTGACAAGAGTCTTAGCAAAATTTTAAAACAGTGTATTTTAGTAGTGTAAAACCCACCGGTTGTCATCAATATAATAAATCCTTTCAGTTAATTCCTACGATTTTAATTCATTGTTTTCCCTCTTTTTAAAATACATCATAAAGAACTAAAATGTGCCATCAGGACAAACAGGTTTATTCTTTCCTCTTTTCTCTCTCTCTCTCTTATTATTAACACTATAGTTATCAGTATTATCGCCACTGTTATTATTTAGGTATATTAACTCATTCATTTGATTAAAAATTAAAATGTTAAAAAGAGTTACAAAATGAAAGGTTAATCTCCCTCCCACTCCGATCCACCAGGTCCTCCAGTTCTCTCAGGAATAACCACTGTTAAAGGATTCTTCTAAACAGTTCTAGAGTAACACACACACACACACACACACACACACACACACAATTTCTCACACAAATCACAGTATAATACACATACACATTTCTGCACCTACTTTCCCCCTCCGTTAATAACATATCCAGAACTTGTTTCATATTAACACATATGAATTACTCTTCCTTTTTAAGAGGTGCATAGTAACCCACTATGTATGTTTAACATAATTTATTCAAATGGCTTCCTATGGATGGATATTACGGTTGTGTCTATTCTTGTGTTGTGACAAACACTGACACAATGACTGCATGGGTAGATCCACGGGATAAGTTCCTGCAAGCAGACTGCTGCTCTGGGGCAGAGGAGATAGACATTTTTGCGAAATTGCATCCTGCAGAGGCTGCTGCCTGTAAAAGCAATTTGGCATGAATGAACTAGAATGCTGTGTCCTCCTCTCTTCTCATCACCAACATTTTTATCTGTCTTAATCTCACAGGTAAAAACCAGCAGCTCACTGTAGTTTTAACTTCCTTTTATTTGATCATAAATGAGTGTCTTTTTCTCTTATTTAAATGGCATTTTACTTTTCTTTCCTGTGAACTGCATATGCCTTTCCCTATTTTTAAAATTCAAGTTCATATTTGTCAATAACATAATATATGCACATAGTTTAGAATCTGCTGGTCCTACATGGTTTGTTAAAACAAACAGCAGTCCCCCGCCCTCCTCTTCTACCACTTTTCCTTCCCCAGAAGCAACTACTTTTATCTTTCTTAGCCAATCCTTTTGGTAGTTACCATCAAATATTAAATAATATGGCTTTACCAATATTTTTTAACTTTTCTATGTTAGATGTTATCAATTGAGTTTCTAGTATGGAAGACAAGAATTTGACCTCTTCCTCCTCCATTAAGCACCCCGGTAGATACATACACACTTTCTATGCTCTTACCCTCCCTATATAGTTACATAGTAATTTGGGTAAGAACAATATTATGACTACATATGCTATTAGACATCAACCACATATTAGATCCTATGTGGAATATAGCATAGGCGTCAAGAGCATAGATCCTGAAGGCAAACTTACTGGGTTCGAATTCTGCCTTTGCCATTTACTGGCTGTCCAGTTATTTAGGCAACTTATTTAACCTCCTTACGTCTCACTTTCCTTACCTGCGAAAGTCATATTAATAGTATCTACCTTGTGAGTTTACAAGGGTTAAAAAGTTCATATTAATATATGTAAAGTGCCTGATAGGTAGAAAAGTGCTATATAGGCATTCTCTATGTCCTAAACTACTTTCTTTTTCTCCTGTAGTTACTGTCTAATTATTCATTTGCTTAGATTTCTTATGTGCTTATTGTTAATTCAACTCCAAATTTGCTTCCTATTGTTTAAATTCATTCAGTTATTACATCGATTTTGTTTTCTTGGAGGTATTTCACTACAGCTTTCTGAGCCGCTCCAGTCTGAACTGGTTTTCTTTGTGTGACGCTGGGTTCTCTCCACAGCACTCTCCTGAGGGTTCCCTTTGCCTCTCCCCTGTGTTGCATCTCCTGTCCTCATTCTTAGTGGAGCATATGTTCCGTTAGCTTCAGGAGAAATGACAAGTATGAGATAATCTTTTTAAAGTTTTCTATGCTTTTATGTTATCCTTATACTTGACTAATGGTTTATAGCTAAATGTAGAATTCTAAGTTGGTAAAAAAATTTGTCAGAATTTTGAGGGCATTCCTCATTTTCTCTAGCTTCTAATATTACTTATAGGAACGCTTTCTGATCCTTAGTGTGTAACCTGATTTCCCTTTCTTTGGAAGTTTTTGAGATTGCCTCTTTGTCACCAGAGAATTTAAAGTTTCACAAAATGTGCCTTGTCATGGGAACTCAGTAAGCCCTTTCAATCTGGAAACTCATGTTCCTTCAATGATGGAAATTTTTCTTGAATTATTTTGCTAGGGTTTTTCTTCTCTTTTTCTGGAATCATTGTTCTGATGCTGGACTTCTTAGACTGGCCTTGTAATTATTTTATGTTTTTTCCTTCTACTTTCTGAGATATTTTCTCAATTTCATTTTCCAATCCTTCTACTGAGTTTCATTTGTCACAACTTTTTAAACAGACAAAATCTCTTTAGCTTTGTAAGATATTCAGTTTTTGTTTCATGTATGTAATATCTTATCTTTCTGAGGATATTTATAATTTTTTAAAAGTTTTCTGTTCCCTGACTAGTCTCTGTACTTCCAAGTTGTTTTTTTCTTTTTCTTCTGGTATGTTTTGGTCTCTCTTTCATGCTGGAGGCTTTACTTCAGATGTCTGCTAGTCTTGGGAAAGTCAGTACCCGCAGATCTTTCCTTTTGGGCTAGATACCCTCTTCTAACCTCCTGCCTGGAGGGTAAAGGCAAGCGAGGGAAGAAAGGTAGAGGACTCTCATCACTCAGGACGCACATGTTCACTTAATCCCTTCACGTTTGGTAAAGTGCCCTGCTCTTAATGTTGCCTGGCATCTCCCAGTCCAGATATCCTAGGTTTTTTCCTCCAGAGAATATACCTGGAGTTTTCTATTAGGGTAGAGGTAGGAAGAGTAGTTGGTCAGTGGAATGTGGAACCTAGGGATCTACTACCATGTGTTTCTGGCTCCATTCCTGAGCTGTGTGAAGATTCTGTGGTAAAGATCAGATTCGCTCTTAGCTTTCTTCATGGCCAGATTAAGGTCTGGCCTTCCTAAGTGAGCTATGTCATCCATCACACTCTATTTGCTTCTCAGCTTTCAATCTTTTGTGTGTATGTATGGCTGTTTTCTTCTTTTTCATTCTCCAGGTCTTTGAAGGACCATGTCTTTCAAATAAAACCCCTTTACCAGGTTTAGTGAGGTTTCTGGAAGGAGTACAATTAGATGCTTGTGTTCAATCTGCCACTTTTCTCCTCCAGAAGTCTAGGCTGAATCTAAAAACCATTCCTGATTATTTATACCACTCATTCCCCCTTCCCACCTGATTCTCCAACCACCACAGTGGTTTACCAAGATTAATATTGGCTTAGGATTGATTAAGAGGAGTCCCTGCCTGAGCATCGCATTTTAGAGGATTCTACTGTGGCTCCCTTGGACACCAATCCTCACAGAACCTGAATGTACCAACTGAGAACAGCAACCCTGAGAACAGCCGCTACAAATGCTCTACATGAATCAGAAAGGGAATCTGTTATCGAAGACACTTTACTGCCATCTGCTGGAAATTTTATGAAGCAACTACAAATCATAATGACAATTAAATGACAGGCACCCAGAGGAGTTAGGCAACACATAAACTTGCACAACCAGAAGCGGCAGCACTGACTTGCAGCCACCTTCACAGACGTGAACAAATCTCCGTTGTGCCAGGATAAGGAAGACAAAAGAGCAAATTAGGAATCCAAACTTCCACTTCCAGGTTAGAAGGAATTGTGGTCTGGCACCTTGACTTAGGACTGAGAACTGATTTCCCAATAGAAAAAAAGGTGAGAGCGAGAGTCAGGGTTAAAGCTAAGGTCTGAATAATCAATATCCTCTAATGATTTTGATTAAAAGCTTATGCTTGGGGGGAAGGGGGGGCAAGGGCAACATACATAACCTAAACATCTGTACCCCCATAATATGCTGAAATAAAAAAAAAATAAAAAAAGCTTATGCTTTATAATAATTTTATAAGTACCTCAGAGAGCATATATTTCTTTTAATATTCATTTCCTTCAAAATTTCCTCAAATTTTTATCACTTACATCAATAAACTTAGGAAAGGATGGTATATGGTTAGGTTTTCCTCAAAGTCTTCCAATGTAATTTCCTTTTTTCGTGTCTTTCTATTTGACTTCTTCTTCATTTACATGAATATAAAATTTTGAATAGTTGGCTTTGACTTCCAGAGACTTTTGGTATATTCTTTCCTAAGGCTTGCTAGAGTATATTAGAAGCATACTATGTTAAATTATAATTCTAAATACACTTACCAAATGTTTCTGGGTTTTTGAGAACTCCAGGATAATAAACAAATTTACTATCACGGGTACAGCTTTTGAAAAAAAATCCAGAGATTCTATAAGTAAGACCATGGAGTAACTTTAAGATTTTATCATAATATAATAAAACAGAGTCTGGAAATCTCTGTAGCCTTGAGTTACTAGATGTTTGGTTTGGGATTTACCAGTTCAATCTGAACTTTCTGTCTGAGAACTGAAAAAACCTTGGCCTTATGAATGTTTGGCATTTTCTAATTAAACCAGCTTTATGATCATGTTTATGATTTACCTGCAAACAAACATTCTTGTACATTCCAGGCTCATACTTTAGTTTATTTGGGCACAAAAGCATAAATTTTATTGGAATGTCAAAAGAGATGCAACAGATTGGAGAGAGTTCCCAATTCACCTTTGTGCTTTCCACCTGCAGGGTAGGAAGCAATATGCAGATAGTAGAGAGAAATTTTCTTCCATAAATGTACAGTTCACAAAAACATCCTGTTCAGTTTTCACTTTTCCCCATTCTCAGAGTTCTTGAAAGATACTTGATAGCTTTGTTTAAAAAAAAAAAGTTGAATTCATAGGTTACATTTATACTAAAAATGAATATTTACTAATTCTAGTTCACATGGTCAATTAATATACCTCCCAGTATTGTTTGTATAAAGAAAAAAAAAACTCTACCACCTGATGAAATAATTTTCTTTTGAAAATTCTGCAAGCTATGCTTTGCATGGCTTAAATTCAGACAATGTTTTGATGAATAAATTAAAATCTGGATGTTACCAGGGGAAAATAGTTTTTTTCCTAGGTTTTCTAAATCTGGAAGTGGGTGTTTTAGACATTATGATGCTTATGTGTCTTAAGAAAACATCTCATTTTCAATGGAAAAAAATTGGTGAATCAAAATCTGTGTCAATTTTAGTGTCATTGGAGTCTGTAAACTGCTGAAAGCAAGAGTCTGAGAACTCTTGTCAATGAGAAGTAACTCTGTGCTTAAGTACTCTTCTTCTTCCTCCCCATATGCATTTGACTCAACTTACTTATTTGGAAACAGAATTCTGGATTTTTACTTTTCTTCTCTGGTCCTTCCTTTGCTAGTGCTTCTTCATCTTCCTAATCTCTAAATGTTGTCCCAGAGCTTAGTCTTTGGACTTCTACTGTCTTCTACCTACACATATTTCCCTGGGAATGTCATTCGATCTCAGGGCTTCTGACTTCAAGTTATGCTACAAGGCTATAGCAACCAAAACAGCATGGCGCTCATGTGAAAGTAGACAAATAGATCGATGGAACAGAATTGAGATCAAGAAATAAAACCACATACCTACACCAAGTGATCTTCAACAAAGCAGACAAAAACATACACTGGACAAAGGACATACTATTCAATAAATGGTGCTGGGAAAACCGGATATCCACATGCAGTAGAACAAAATTGGATCCCTACCTCTCATTGTATACAAAAATTAACTCAAGATAGATTAAAGACTTAAATGTAATACCTGACACCATAAAAATTCTAGAAGAAAACTTAGGAAAGACTCTCTGGACATTGGTCTAGGCAAAGAATTTATGACTAAGACTCCAAAGCAAATACAACAAAAACAAAAACAAATAAATGGGACTTAAACTAAAAAGTTTCTGCACAGCAAAAGAAATAATCAACAGAGTAAACAGACAACATATGGAATGGGAGAAAACAAACTATATATCTGATAAAGGACAATATCCAGAATCCAAAAGGAACTCAAACAAATCAGCAAGGAAAAAAAAATACCATTAAAAAGTGGGCAAATGACATGAACAGACATTTTTCAAAAGAAGTTACACAAATGGCAAAAAAAAAAAATATGAAAAAATGCTCAACATCACTAATCATCAGGGAAAAACAAATTAAAACCATAGTGAGATACCACTTTATCCCTGTCACAATGACCATTATTAAAAAGTCAAAAAACAACAGATGCCAGCATGGGTGCAGTAAAAAAGGAATGTTTATATACTATTGGTAGGAATGTAAATTAGTACAATCTCTATGGAAAACAGTATGGAGATTCCTCAAAGAACTAAAAGTAGGCCTACCATTCAATGCTGCAATGCCACTACTGGGTATCTACCCAAAGGAAAATAATTCATTATATCAAAAAGACATGTGCACTTGTATGTTTATTGCAGCACAATTCACAATTGCAAAGGTATGGAATCAACGTAAGTGCCCATCAACCGATGAGTGGATAAAGAAAATGTGGGGGACATACACACCCCCCATGGATTATTACTCAACCATAAAAAAGAATGAAATAATATCTTTTGCAATGACTTGGATATAACTGGAAGCCATCATCCTAAGAAAGTATCTCAAGAATGGAAAAACAAATACTGCAGGTACTCACTTAAAAGTGGGAGCTAAATGATGGGTATACATACAAGGTCATACAGAGCGGTACAATGGACTTTGGAGATTCAAAGTGGGAAGGGTGGGAGGAGAATGAGGGATCAAAAATTACCTATTTGGTACAACATACACTATTCGGGTGATGGGTACACTAAAAGCCCTGACTTCACCACTATACAGTTCATCCATGTAACAAAAAATCACTTGTACTCTCTACATCTATTGAAATTTAAAAAAAAATTCCAGGGCTTCAAACATCATTTATTTGCTAAAGGCCTGTAATTTATATCTCTAGTCTATACTTCTCCCTTATTTCAAGACTCATACATCCAACATATTTCCACCTGGGTGTCTAATAAGACCTTTGAGCTTAATATGTCCAAAATTGAGCTCCTGGTTAATCATACTTTCAAACTTGTTTCTCCCACAGTCTTCCCCATTTTAAAAAATAATAATTTCATCCCTCTAGCTATTCTAGCCAACATTCTTGATTCTTCTGTTTCTCACTTCCCACAGCCAATGTGATGGCTCTATTTATAAACATATCCAGAATCTGGTTACTTCTCAGCTCTTCCACTATTAATATTATCATTCTGGCCCAAGTTGCTCCCGTCTAGATTTTTTCAACGGCATCCTATTTGGTCTCTGGACTTCTACTCTCAATACAGAAGCCAGTGGCTTCCCATCTCACAGAGTAGAAGTCAAAGCCCTTATGATGACTGTCATGATCTGGTCGCCCAAAAGGTTAACGGTGCCATCTCCTACTACCCTCCCCCTTGTTCATTCCACTCCTGCGTCACTGGCACCTATGCTGTGTGAACACTCCAAACGTACTCCCGCTCTATACTGTTTCCCAGGGTGGGACTCCCTACCCCTAGGTATCTACATCCCCTATTCCCATACTGTTATCAGATCTTTGTTCAAATGTCAAGGAGGCTTTCTTTGGCCACCGTAGCTAAAATTATAATTCCTTGACACTTTCTATCCCTGCTCCCTATTTTATTTTTCTCTTTGTACTTGTCACCATCTAGCACAGTATATATTTTACTTTTTACTCTTGCTTATTGTCTCTTGCTCCTCAATAGAATGTAAGTTCCATGAAGGGAGAAGACTTTTGTCTATTTTTTTCACTGCTAATCCTGAGAACCCAGAGCAGTATCTGGCACTAGTTGGTACTCAGTAACTATTGGCTGCATAGATGGATGGCTTTTTGAAAAATAAAAAAAATCAGTATAAGCCAAATAATGTAATATACCACAATAATAACACATATTATGGACATTTGTCAGTAAATCTCATTTGTTTATAAGTATAATGTGCATATGTCTGTTGGGAGTGAGTAGATACAGGGAATTCAACAAGTTTTTTCAAATGAATCCAGTATTTTTGTTGAAATCATCTAAAAACAATACTCCAAACAGACAATACCACCCCTCCCCTGTCTTATTTATACTGTTAGTTTCACTTAGTAATTGATCAAAAAAAAAAAAAAAAGTTTACAGAAGAATGCTTTGAAGGGGGTAGGGAGAATGAAAAATTGCTTTTTAGGTTTATTGGAGAAATCGCCTGTTTGAAACTTAGAGCCTCTTAAAAGTCTTCCCCTCCTTCAACCCAGGGATGAATGAAATTTTGATTAGCTATTAAATTTAAATTACCTCCTACAAAAAGAAGACGGGAAGCAACTATTCTTGGGATTGCATCTTTTTCAAAACAGGTGTATCCTGGTGTGATTAGTTCTGGTGGCTTTGCCACTGTCACTACCTATTAAACTCAGAGCCAGAAGAAACAAAGGGGACCAATTAGCAGACTCCTCTAAGTTTTAAGAGAGTTGCAGGAGGGCAGCAGTGGTCGCGGTTGCTGTGCCCCTGCTGTGGCCACGCGGGGATCAGCTCAGGCACTTTGTTCTTTATCTTCCTTTTCTAGTCTTCATGCCTTTTATTCATTGTCCTCACTCGCTCATTCAGATACTCAAATATTTATAGAGTATCTACCATCCTGTCAGCCTTTTCACAGGCAAACTTTTAAAAGAGGTTATCTCCATTTGCTGCTTCAATTTCCTTATTTATTGTGCTATTTTCTCAGCCCATTCTGGCAGCTTGCTGCTATGACATCCCACTGAAACTGCTCTCCCTAAATTCACTAAGAACCTGAATGTTGCTAAGTCCAATACTTTTTTTTTAGTCCTTACCTTAGTTGCCCTCTCAGTAGCACACAACAGAGTTGATTATAGCTCTTAACCATCCTTATCATATACTTTGGAATATTTAGTTCAGACCACTTATTTGACAGCGTGATCTGGCTTGTTCTTCTTCTCCATTTTCCCCTTCTTTATGTACAATACATATATGCTCAATGAATTATCACAAAGTGAACAAACCTGTGTAACCCCTATCCGAGTCAACAAACAGAACATATACAGTACTCCAGAAACTTCCTTCATATTCCTCCCAATCACTACTCATGCCTCCTCCCCAAAAATAGTCACCATCCTGACATCTGACACCACAGATTAGTTTTGCCTGTTTTGGAGCTTCGTATAGATGGAATCACGCAGTATGTCCTATTATGTGTCTGTTCTTTAGTGCTGTGGTCCCCAAACCTGAGGCCGAGGACCAGTACCAGTCCGTGGCCTGTTAGGCACCAGGCTGCACAGGAGGAAGTAGCGGGGTAAGTGAGGGAAACTTCGTCTGTATTTACAGCCGCTCCCCAGCGCTCCCATCACCGCATAAGCTCCGCCTCCTGTCAGATCAGCAGTGGCATTAGATTCTCACAGGTGCACGAACCCTACTGTAAACTGCACATGCGAGAGATCTAGGTCGCACACTCCTTATGAGAATCTAACGCCTGATGATCTGAGGTGGAGCTGAGGTGGTGATGCTAGTGCTGGGGATCGGCTGCAAATACAGATGATCACTAGCAGAGAGGTTCGACTACACAGTAAATGTAACGTGCTTGAATCATCCCAAACCACACCCCACCCCAGGTCCACGGGAAAATTGTCTTCCACAAAATGGGTCCCTGGTGCCAAAAAGATTGCGGACCACTGCTTCAGTGAACTCTTCAGTGAAGTATCTGTTAAAGCCTCTTGCTCATTTTTCTACTAAAGAGCCTTTATATATATAAAATAAAAATTCCTTCTTCATTATGTGTTGCAAATATATTCCCTAACTCTGTAGTGTGCCTTTTCACTCTCTTAACGGTGTCTTGATAAATAGGATTTCTTAATATAGTCCAATTTATCAATTATTTCCATTATGATTAGTGTGTTTTTTGTATTCTGTTTAAGAAATCTTTCTCTATCCAAGATCATGAAAATATCCTTCTACATTATTTCTAGGTACTTTCACGTGTTACCTCTCGCTTAGATCTACAGTCCACTTGGAATTAAGTTTGTGTAAAGTGTAAGGCAGGGGCCAATTCTGCCCCACCCCATAAAGACACCTAAGTGACCAGCCTCAATGATGGCAGAAACTTGTCCCCCCACTGCTTTGCAGGTCCCTTCGCCACACCCGATGTCCACACACACGTAGGACCACTGAGGACTCTCCGTGCTGTGTCGTTGGTCTATTTGCCTATTCTTCCTTCAATACCTTCCTGTACTTTTTAGATTGCTCTTGACCTTAGTAGATTAAGTCTTCTCACCTTGTTTTCTTCAACCTTGGCTATTCTTCAGCTACAGCATTTCTAGATGAATTTTAGAATCAACTTGCCAACTGGTGTATGTGTGTGTGCTGGTGGTAGTGGTGCTGGCTGGAATACCATGCTGAAATTTTGATCTTGAAGAGAACCGATAGATAATATTAAGTATTCTAAACCATGATCATAGCATAGCTCTCCATTTATTTAAATCTTTTTGATTATGTTTTATAGTTCTCTACATAGAAGAATTACACACCTCTCATTAGATTTTTCTCCTTAGGAATTTGTTATCGTGTGATGCCATAATAAATGGTATATTTAAAATTTTACATTTCTTGTTTGTTGCTAGTATATAGAAATACAATTGATTTCTGTATACCAACTTATATTTTTGTTTATATGTGTATTCATTCTATCTTGTTAACTACATAAAAAATCTTTTAAAGTCAGAAATCTTACAACTTTTCATTCAGGGACTGGCATAGAATGTTACACATATAGCAATTACTCAATGAAATGTTTGTCAGCAGGAAATTTTGCCTAAAGACAAATCACTAGGAGATAAACATAGAATAACAGAATATTCATCTAATTCAAGATTGGACTGGCATGTAAAGAAGAACGGCGCTAGAAGTAGTCTTTTCCCCCCTAATATTTATCGTGAAGATAGCTTCTAGGGTGAATTTAGGACATCCACTCTGAAAATGATCATGTACTGACATGAGTCAGGATGGCTATCAGACTTGCTGTCAAGGACAAAAGATAGAGGACTGGCTCTAGACCACACACCTTTGCCATCTCATCTTAGTTTGTCTTTGGGACCAGCACCTGGAACACTGTAGGTATTTAGCGATTTACTATATAGTTCTCTCTTCTATAACACTGTAATAATTATTCTGATTATGACTATAATATTTCCTCAAGATCCATCAAGCTTGTGGGTCAAAACTTAAATAGTCAAAGGTTCCTAGAAAATTAGTAAAGATAGTCATCAACATAACATTACAAATAATGAAAGCGAAGGAGTTTAAAGAAGGTGACTTCTAAGCCAATTCAATTCACATAGAAGTTGTACGTGGAATATAAAGAGGTTATAAAATGGTTACACCCAGACAGGTTTTCAACAGAATTTAGGCCCACGCCTAAACTGGTTCAACACATGCTAAAGAAGTATGATAGAAATAGGATGAGAGAAAAATTTGACTTCTCCAAGTATAACTCCTTGGAAAAATGTATTTGCTAACCTAACTAACTTTTAGAAAAGCAACAACTGTTACAGGATAAAAAGAAAAGTAAATGATTCAAACTCTGACCAAGAGTTCTGGGTTCCATTTAGAAAATGAAGAAAAAGGCAGTCTCACCCCCAAAACCCCAAACCAAACCCTGATTTTAGAAAATACAATCTAAATCAGAGAATTATCCATATTGAATACTATAGAGATAATAAATGATTCTATTTTATCTACCTATGAATTGTCTATCACTAAAAGTCTATCGTTCACTAAGTGAATAATAATACAACAATGCCAAGCACTAAAGCATTTCCTACTTTTCAAATTTCTTCATTTTATTTAATCTTAATTACATTTCCTTAAAATCATCTGATCAGTCTGATTACTTAAATATCCAGTGTTAAAAATGAAAAACATCTCACAGAATACATTTGGTAGGAAATGGGGAAAAAGCTAGCTGCTTTGATAGTGACATTAGTTCCTTTAGTACATAACAACAGAATTGGGGTTTCTTTAATTTCTCCCTTCTGTCACCTACTCCAACCACAGTCCTGCATATGACTTATGTGGGACATGCGAAATTAGCTCAGCTAATTAGCCTGATCCGCTATTACATTGTACAAGGCAACAGCAGTAGCTATGTGAACTGGAAACATCTAAACCGTTGAATAATGCTAAGTTTCCACACAGACTGGCTCCCTCGTGAACCTCGGTGCTTCAACAAGATCACCTGATGCTCTTTCGAAGCCTAGGGCTGAGCAGTAAACCCAGAAACAACATCATGCAGCTTGCCCAGGACCAAGCAGCAACCTTACTAGCACTCGGATACATTCTATCTCTGTGAAATAACGCTGCTGTCACTTGGTTATAAAAAACAGAATTCTCTAATGACCTCCAGCTCTCGCTTAAGATGGTATTAATTTCAACACACTTATTTAGGAAGAAATGCAGAATGTTTCGTTTTACTGTAACACTCAGTGATGAGTCCATACGTTATTGGATAAAAGCCGGGAATTTCTTTCCTTTCAGGAGTGGCTTACCCAGTTTCGTGGCGCCCTCTGGCGGGTACTCAGGAAACTGGCCCTCGGAAGGGACGCTGACCGTTCTCCTCAGGCATCGCCCCTTGGTGGCATCCGCCTGCTGCTCCTGTGCCCCTTCCGCAGGTACCTAGTTAAGCAAGAGAAAAACAGATGGCACTGAATAGTGAACTCGTCATATCCACCTTCTGACTGAGCAATGTTTTCAGTTAATGAAGACAGGAGTGTGTAATAAGCAGAGTAAAGTAGGAGAAATACAGAAATAAACATATACCAGTATTACCACCCCTTTCCAGGAAGCTGGCCTTTAAAAAGACGACTGAAAGATCGGGAAAGGTGAGTATGTAAGTCAGCTTACATGAAGAAGTATGTACAAATCATATCCAGGTATGTCACTGCTCTGGGAGTTCAGGAAACAAAACACCCACAAGAATAAAAGGTGGTTCTATGCCAGACACTGGTTCGCAAGCTCCAGTTTTGACCAATGTTCAATAAAGTAAATGAAAATAAAAGTTGACCAGACAGGTTTAGCCTCAAACTTCTCTTAGAAGGAGGTTTTATCAGGTAAAAGAAGTAAAATCACCCAAATTTTCTTCAATTTTAGAATCGAGCACTTAGACACAGTTAATAAAACACATTTTCAGTGGTAACTTGTATAGATATTTGTATAGATACATACCTAAAATGGCATATTTTCTTCCACAGGTGAGATTGTTTTTATAACCCTAACAACATATCGAGTGGCTATTTGCATGTGTGGAATGAGAATTACGAATGGAAAGAAGACCTCCAATGCCGACAGCTATTTTAAAGCTTACTCAGCAGGCGATCGCCACAGAGTGATGTGGATGGCTCTCGGTTCTTTTTCTTTCCTTTTTTTTTCGGTAATGCTAAGTTTGGGGGTAATGACCAAAGACTTTTAAGAAGTGAGAGTACACTAGGTACCTTTAAGAGAATTAAGTAAGAATTGTATTGGTAACAATGTTAAATAGTTTGCCAAGTATGTCAGTAATTAATTGTAGTTCCTAATTTCTTATGGCTCCAATATCCAAATTTATTTGGAACAAATTTCAGCAATAGTAACATTGGGTTCTTACTATGTGCAAGTCTAAGGAATTTTATGTGTGACATCATGAGAGAGGCACTACGGGTATTCCCTTTTTTACAGATAGAGAATGATTTCTTTCTCTGAATGATTACAATGGACCTGTATCACATCAACGGTCCAGCAAAACTGGGACAGATACAGGCCGACGTGTACACGCCCTCTGCTCTGTCTCAGTAACCCAACTCCGATGACTGTTACTGAGAACGTGAAGCGCAAATTCCTACCGCTTCCCGTAAGCACTTAACATTTTCCTACTTCTTATATGACAAAAAATAACTGCATTTCCTCATTATAATGACTATGGTTACCCTTTGGACACTGAGAAATTAAAAGGCAGAATTAAGTAAAATTCTAAAAATAAGCTGAGACCAAAAAATAGCGTCAATAAAGACACGAACTCTTCCAAAAGTACTCTGTAATATAAAACTTCGCGAACGGTAATCTAAGTCATGTGCCACTTTCAGAATGGAAATTTTTTACCTTTACTTAAATAATTAAAAGAGTATCACTCAGAGGTTTAAATGACTGTCTGCTATTAACAAAAGCAAAAATATATCCTCTACCTGTCTTAAAAGTAGAAAGAATGAGAATAAATTTGGAAAAAACAGTTTGGGTCTTTGAGCAAATAGTTGAATCTAAATAAACATAACTATTTTGACAATAGTTCTAAAAGTCTCTATTATCTGAAATAACAAAGGTATAAACCATACAGAAAAAAAGTAGGATTTACGGTGTCTTAAGAGGAAATAATTTTTTTCAGTGGAAATTTATAAAGGTTATATCCAGGAAAAAGAAAGAACGGCTTCTATTACTTCCATATACTTTGTCTCCACTGTATCTAAGGAGAGGATAAATACAATATATCAAACTTCTTATTTGGGCCTAAAGTTCACTCACAATTATTTTCTCAGAGTTTTAACGTAGACTCTTCATTTCCCACTACTGAAACTTGAAACATGATGAAAGGGTTATTTTTCAAAGAATCACTCTTAAAGGTTAGGGCACTTTACTCCTCACTCAAGATATAATAGAATATAATGTTGACTTTTATTCTAAACTGCATTTCTTAAGAATATTTTACTTTTACAACACAACAGAGTGCTTCTTAGCTAAAATATTTTTTAAAAAGATACTGATCTACTCCTTTCAAATAGCACAGGTCATATTTCAAGTACTTTCAAATGAACCAAGCTGAAGTGTACCCATCTTAGTGTACAGCTAAAAGAATCAATTTTAGAAGAGCAATTTTCTCCATTCTGATTGTCTTAATTTAATTTACTAGTTCATAATTGTTTATGTTGAATTGCTCATAAAAAATTGTGTATCCTCCAAGTTGTAAAACATGAGAACAATTTTTTTTTTTAAACTTCTTTGGCGTTGTACTGGGTTTGAGTCCTCTTTTGCCTCAATGAGAAAAAAAAAATATCAAGCACTTTAATTCCATTCCATTTTAGAGGAGAAAAGTGGAAAACTAAGGAATAGATGACTTCTCAGGTATCTGTGCTATGTTAGCAAATTCAAACTGGATCTCTGGCTCCTAGTCTTTGTTAATTCCAAACCATACATGACGACGGAAGAGCAATGTGGCACATATAATAGATAAACATACATACTCTTAATTTTCTGCAAAATTGCCTTTCATATTGTTCAGAATCATATGGAAATTAATTTCACTTTTAATTTGAGTCCATATAGATTAAATAGTCAAGTATAGGAAATCAAGATTATGCTAACTAGCATCAGAAAGCCCTTCTATTTCTTTACCTAAAGGATGCTAAAAAGGCTCACGCTTGTGGTCCCAGCTACTTGGGAGACTAGAGGATCACTTGAGACCAGGAGTTAGTGAAAAGTCTGGGTGACACAGCGAGACACCATCGCTAAATAAATTTTTAAAAATAATTTTTCAAAAAGAATGCTAAAAGATACTCAGGTCTATGATATTCTTTAAAGGATTTTTAAATCTTAAAGAGAAAAAATTCCTCAACTTTCTTATCTCCTTAAGGCAGTGGTTCTCAAAACAAATGTGGTCCAGGTACCAGCAGCATCAGCATCACCTGGGAACCTGTTAAAAAAGCACATTCTCAGGCCCCACCCGAGACCTTCTAAATCAGGAATTTTGGAGGTGAAGTTCAGCAATCTGTTTTAATACAGCAGTCCCCAACTTTTTTGGCACCAGGGACTGGTTACACGGAAGACAATTTTTCCACGGACTGGTGCCATGGGGCGGGGGGGATTGTTTTGGGATGATTCAAGCGCATTTCATTTATTGTGCAGTCAAACCTCTCTGCTAATCTGTATTTGCAGCCGCTCCCCAGTGCTAGTATCACCACCTCAGCTCCACCTTAGATTCCCATAAGGAGCATGCAACCTAGATCCCTTGCATGTGTATTTTATAGCAGGGTTCACACGCCCACCTGCCTGCTGTGTGGCCCAGTTCCTAACAGGTCACGGACCTGGTCCACAGCCTGAGGGTTGGGGACCACAGTTTTAACAAGCCTCCAACTGATTCTTAAGAACCACTGCTCTAAGGTGTCATTTTTCTCTCCTTCCTATCACGGCTAAGCATCTCAAAATATCATCTATAACCTGTAACAAGGGTTCTCAACCTTGGCTGCAAATTATAAACATCTAGGGGAGCTTTAAAAAATATCAATGCTTAGGCCGCTCCCAGACATTCCAGACACACAAAGTTGAGAACTGACGTACACTCGGTATCTCCAGCTCTAATTATTCACGTATTAATCCCTGGCCACCAATACTAAGTGTGGAGGTATAAATAAATCACCTAGCTTTGCTAATTCTCAATTTCTGCATTTTTGAGGTCTGATCTTTCTGGTATGTCAGCTGGATTCCTGGGGCAGTAACTTTTAAAGCGGTCTCTCCCTGGCTGGGTCGGGCCTCTGTCGTTGCTCAGCATGATGACTAGTATCTCTACTGTTCTCAGCATTTCAGTTGCTCTCTGGAAAACCTGTTTAGTTTTTCCCCGCACATGTGTAGTCCAGCCCTGGGCCACAGACTCTCTGGCATCCCGCTCAGCAGATTCGAGCCCCTTTAGATGCAGAATTCTGTTCTCTGCCTTCTCAGCGCAGAGACGACTGTACTCTGGCCTAGACTCCAGATTACTGCCTTGCAGTTGGGAAATGGCATCCAATCAACACCAGGGATGACAAGGACCACCACAGTGTTACGCTGCCTGTTGTCCAATGCCTGAAAATGGTCGTGTGCATGCGTGCATGCTCTCTCTCTCTCTCTCTCTATATATATATATACACACACACACACACACACACACACACAAGTATGGTGGCGCCTATTTGTTGTTGCTTACAGTGGGAGGGCTAATCTTATACCAGTCATTCTATCATAGCTGGTGCCAAAAGCCTCCTATTACCTCTTATCCAAACACCTGCAACAGTTTCTTCACTGGAATCTACCTCTGACATTCCGCCCCTTAAACCTATCCTTTAAATAGCTACAAGAGTAGTTTCAAAATGCAAATATGATTACACAATTCTGGAGCTTAAAGCCCTTCAGTGGTTCTCCTTTCTTCTAGCAGTGGTTTGCTGGTGGAAGTATGTAGAGGGTGAGAGATGGGAGAGGTATAACTCTCCTTCAACTAGAACGTTATTCTGTTGTATAGAGCTTCTGTATAAGCTTTTCCATAAAGAAAGTGTCCTTCTGCTAAAAGAGGGTTTAAAAACTACTATCCTACAGAGTAAACTGCAAGCTCCCTAACATAGTATACCAGGTTTTCCACAATCTGGCCACTGTCTCTGTCTTTGTGTTCAGCTTCAGACTCTATGAAGCCCAAATTGCCTGCATTTCTCTAACATATTTCCTGTTTTATAGTTCAGTGCTGTTGCTCTGTTTGTTCTCTCAGCCTGAAATGTTTTCCCTCACTTTCTTTTCTACTCTGTACCTTTCAGTAAACCCACATTCATCCTAAGGCTCAGGATAGGCATCGCCTCTTCCAGGAATCGCCGACCCCTACCAATCCCCTAAGTAAAGGTTAAGGTACACTTTCTCTTGTTTCCTCCAATAGCATATCTTTCTCTGCCACTGTGCTTATTATGTTGAATTATAATTATTTATTTATGCAACTAATCTCATGTAAGTTAACAGCCTGTGCCTTATCAATTCATTCCTAAACCTTAAAATAGCTCCAACCCACAAATGAATGAATAAATGTTTGATAGCTGGAGATAGGGTCCATTCTAGACTGAGGAAAAAGCATAACATCACAGCCATGAAGCATATGACTTTTTTTGTTTTGTTTTGGAACAATTTTGTTAGAGCCTCTTAAGAGGGAGAAGGAGGATAGAATACCAAAATATAGTAAGAACATGATGGGAGGACCTGAATACCAGGCCATGCATAATTCAGGGAGCACTGGGAACCCACTCCAGTTTTTTGAGCTGAGGAATCGTAGTCTCCTAATTGGTCTGTCTCCTTCCTATCTCTCCCTCTTCCAATATGTCCTACATATTAATGAATATTCATAACACATAACTTTGATCAAATTGCTTCTTTTATTACACTTCCTTTGATAATTCCCCATTACCAGTAGCATCTTAATGACATTCTTATTTAGGCCAAGGTTCTTCAGAATAAATATATTTCTTTCTCTTTATCTAGGTTACTTGTGCTACCTATCAAATGTCACTTTAAAATTATTTGTCTAAGAACTGTGTCTTATTCTTCGTAACTTCTAATATAGTGAATGCATATAGAGGAACACATTATGTATCTGTCGAATAACTTGAGAATAATTCTGAATTAAAGATGCCATAGGTAGTTTACCCCACAATAAATAAGTTAATTTTTAGCTGTTTGCACAAAGCCTAACTGCTAGTTTCATGTTTTCATCAATATATCTGAGTATAAGTACTATCTTCTAAAAGCAAGAAAAATGTTTTAAAATACTTTAAAATTTCATCATTTTTAAATGTCTTGCTGCCCAAACACTAGCATTCAGCTTTAAAAATTCCAAATACAGGCCAGGCACGGTGGCTCACGCCTGTAATCCTAGCTCTCTGGGAGGCCGAGGCGGGTGGATTGTTTGAGCTCAGGAGTTCGAAATCAGCCTGAGCAAGAGCGAGACCCCCCGTCTCTACTAAAATTAGAAAGAAATTAATTGGACAACTAAAAATATATAGAAAAAATTAGCCGGGCATGGTGGCGCATGCCTGTAGTCCCAGTTACTTGGGAGGCTGAGGCAGAAG
>CAUYSK010068464.1:0-12817 GCA_963575035.1 Avahi laniger | reverse complement strand
ACGCCTGTAATCCTAGCTCTCTGGGAGGCCGAGGCAGGCGGATTGTTTGAGCTCAGGAGTACAAGACCAGCCTGAGCAAGAGCGAGATCCCGTCTCTACTAAAAATAAAAAGAAATTAATTGGACAACTAAAAATATATAGAAAAAATTAGCCGGGCATGGTGGCACATGTCTGTAGTCCCAGCTACTCGGGAGGCTGAGGCAGTAGGATTGCTTGAGCCCAGGAGTTGGAGGTTGCTGTGAGCTGACGCCACAGCACTTGCCCGGGCAACACAGTGAGACTGTCTCAAAAAAAAAAAAAAAAAAAACAAAAAACAAAAAACTTGTCTTTTTTTTTCCCACATACAACTCAAAGCTACCCAATTAACGTATCTGCAGTACCTTGCAGCTAAGGATATGTAACCGAAATTAATGAAACAGAACTACTCAAGATGACAAAAATTTTCTGGTGGCATCTATAACTAACTATACATCACAAGGTATACATAACCACTCTAATAAAGGAGTCATGAAATAAAGTCTTCTTCACTCTTTTGATCTTGGACAAAATAAATCACTCTGTTCCTCTATCTATAAAATGAGGTGAGTTGGAACACTGTGAAAATCTATTATTGGTAAAATAATTCTACTCTTCAGGTATATTTGATAAAAAAAATTAAGTACTTGATTCATACCTTGTTTTAATTCCAAACCTTCAGGTTGCTTGTTCTCTCTCAAGGATGAAGTAGAATCTATACAGATATCTTGCCTGAAGAAGAAAATAAATAAAATCAATTTTTAAAACTATATTCAATCATATAATATTTACTGCCCAGGTTCCTAAAATTAAGTTAAGCATATGGGAAGACACACTAAATTCTTCTACACCCCCAAGGTACTATTTTAGCACACTCTGGAAACTCAGAAACATGCATACAAGTGGCAGAAGCAGCAGATACAAATGACTATGAATGTAAGCAATACATTTCTTTGTAAAATGAAGGGGCAAATCTGAAAGGAACACGGAAATAATTTTTTCTCCTTTCCAATGCTCAGCAAGGTAGCTGACGGGAGAAATCACAACTCACAGCAGTATCCAATACTTTTTCAAGTTCAACTGTTAAATTTGATGGGCATTTTGGCATTCAAATTACTTTATATTCATTTAATTTCATACCTCAAATGCTTTGATGCTTATAGTACATAGAAAATACATATTTTTATGTAATAAATATGTAATCAAAATAAATCAATTAAATGTAAGATCATGCAAAAAAGTTTCAGTTCACTATGTTCTGCAATAGAGCTGCAAACTAAGAGTCTTTTTTTTTTTTTTTTTTTTTTGAGACAGGGTCTCACTCTTTTGCTTGGGCTAGAGGGCCGTGGCATCAGCCTAGCTCACAGCAACCTCAAACTCCTGGTCTCAAGCGATCCTCCTGCCTCAGCCTCCCGAGTAGCTGGGACTACAGGTATGCGCCACCATGTCCAGCTAATTTTTTCTATATACTTTTAGTTGTTTGATTAATTTCTTTCTATTTTTAGTAGAGACGGGGTCTCTTTCTTGCTCAGGCTGGTCTCAAACTCCTGAGCTCAAACAATCCGCCCACCTAGGCCTCCCAGATTGCTAGGATTACAGGGGTGAGCCACCGTGCCCAGCCAATAGTCTTTCTTAAACAGCATTATACCATCTTAATATTGATATTACAAACACTTTTCAGCATAAAAATGTCAAGCAATTAATTGTTCCCACAGCCAGTATCATACTGAATGGGAAAAAGTTGAAAGCATTCCCCCTAAGAATTGGAACAAGACAAGGATGCCCACTGTCAGCACTTTTATTCAACACAGTTCTGGAAGTTCCACCCAGAGCAATTGGGCAAGAGAATGAAATTAAGAGTGTCCAAATTGGAAAAAAGGAAGTCAAACAATCGATTTTTGCTGACGATAGGATCTTATATCTAGAAAATCCCAAAGATTCCACCAAGAGAATCCTGAAATTGATAAATTCAGCAAAGTCTCAGGTTACAAAATCAATGCATACAAATCAGTAGTATTCCTGTACACATTCCTGTAACAGTCAAGTTGAGACTCAAATCAAAGACTCAATACCATTCACAATAGCTACAAAAAAAATATCTAGGAATAGACTTAACCAAGGAGGTGAAAGATCTCTACAAAGAGAACTACGAAACACTGAGGAAATAAATTGCTGATGATACAAACAAATGGAAAAACATATTGTACTCATGGACTGGCAGAATCAACATTGTAAAAATGCCCATACTTCCCAAAATGATTTAGAGATTCAATGCAATCCCCATCAAAATACCAATGTTGTATTTCACAGATCTAGAAAAAATAAACTTATGCTTCATTTGGAACCAGCAAAAAGCCCAAGTATCCAAAGCAATTTTAAGCAAAAGGAGCAAATCTGTAGGTATCACATTACCAAACTTCAAACTATATTACAAGGCCACAGTAACCAAAACAGCATGATACTGGCACAAAAATAAAGACATAGACCAATGGAAAAGAACAGAAAACCCAGACATAAAACCATCCACATTCAGCCAACTGATCTTTGGCAAAGCAGACAACAACACACAGTGGGGAAAAGAATCCCTATTAAATAAACGGTGCTGGGACAACCGGAAAGCCACATGCACAAGAATGAAACAGGATCCATATCTCTCACCACTCACAAAAATTAATTCAAGATAAATAAAAGACTTAAATGTAAGGCATGAAACCATAAGAACTCTAGAAGAAAATGTTGGGAAAACTCTTCTAGATATCAGCCTAGGCAAAGAATTTATGAAGAAGATCCTAATGGCAATCACAGCAATGACAAAAACAAATATATGGGACTTGATTAAATTAAAAGGTTTCTGCACAGCCAAGGAAATAACAGAACAAATAGACAATCTATAGAATGGGAGAAAATATTCACATGCTATACATCCAATAAAGGACTAATAACCAAAATCTACAAAGTCCTCAAGCAAATCAGCAAGAAAAAAAAATCAAACAACGCCATTAAAATGTGGGCAAAAGATATGAACAGAAGCTTTTCAAAAGATAGACAAATGGCCAATAAACAGATGAAAAAATGCTCAACATTACTAATTATCAGAGAAATGTAAATTAAAACCACAATGAGATATCACCTTACCCCAGTTAGAATGGCTTTTATTAAAAATTCAAAAACAATAGATGCTAGCATGGATGCAGACAGAAAGGAATGCTCATACACTGTTGCTGGAACTGCAAATTAGTACAACTTCTATGGAAAACAGTATGGAGATTCCTCAAAGAACTAAAAGACCCACCACTCGATCCAGCAATCCCGCTACTGGGTATTTACCCAAAGGAAAAGAAGTGATTTTATTATAAAGACACAGGCACTCAAATGTTTACTGCAGCACAATTCATAATTGCAAAGATGTAGAATCGATCTAAGTGCCCTTCGATCCATCAATGGATTAACAAAATGTGTTATGTGTACACCATGGAGTACTACTTAGCCATGAAGAAGGATGACTTAATGTCTTTTGCAACAATCTGGTTGGACCTGGAGATCATTCTTCTAAGTGAGGTGTCTAAAGAATGGAAAAACAAACACATGTACTCGCTATTAAAGTGGAACTAACTGATGGAAGTAACTGATGAGCACACATGTGCATAGAGGGAAGCATAACTCAACTGAAATCAATCAGGAAGTAGAGAGATGGTACGGATGGGCAAAAACCTACCTAACATGTACAATGAACACTATCTGGGTGACGGACACACTTATAACCCTGACCCAAGCATTACAAAAGAAATCGTTATAACCTGAAACACTTGTATCCTCATAATACTTTGAAATAAAATTAACTAATTAATTAAATTAAATAATGCTTCTCACTCCCTGTTAGTCAAGCCCACTGTCCCCTACTGCTACCAACATCAGAAAGAGAAGTTCCAGCTTAATAAACTCAAGGTTTCCTTGGAAGAAAACTTCCTATGAAAATACATTAAACAAAACACATGTTATTTTTCAGGTTCATGATTATTTTAAGGCACCTGGGTAGGTGTTCATCTGATTTGTCAAAATGTCTTGAAAAATAAAGGATAAAGGTTTAGTAAAGAAAATTAAATAAATCAACGGGAAATAAGAGTACTATTTTAACTGTGATTGATAAATTAAAATTATTGTTAATCATTTAATAACCTAAATTACATTGATGTTGTCAGAACAGGCAACCCTGATTCAGGCTAAAAAATCTAGAATGTATCCACGTTGGGGTTTTATTTTTATTTTGTGTTTTAATTCTTTTGTGAAATGGGGATGATCACTAGTTAATTACTATGTAACTAGTAGGGAAAAAAGAGACATAAAAATAAAGAAAACAAACACACACACACAAAACAAATTAATTGTAAATATTCAAATGAGATATGTAACTATTTTCTTCAAAATAGGTTATCTTTTCTCTTCTGAGAATTTATTTATTTTTTTTTTGGGAAGATAGGATCTTGCTCTACTGCTCAGGCTGGCGTGCAATGGCGCAATCAAAGCTCACTGCAACCTCCAAATCCTGGGCTCAAGCAATCCTCCGGCCTCAACCTCCCAAGTAACCAGGACTACACGCACACCCAGCTAATTTTTAAAAAAATATTTTTTAGAGATGAGGTCTCACTATGATGCCAAAGGTGGTCTCGAACTCTTGGTCTGAAGTGATCCTCCTCCCTCAGTCTCCCAAAGTGCTAAAAATGCAGGCATGAGTCACCACACCTGGGCTTCTGAGAATTTTTACACACATCCTAAGGCTAACATACTAGAAATATTTAGGAAATTTTCTTGCTCACAAAATGATGTCCTATCCAGTGAACAGTAACATATCCCTCAACAACGAAAGGATTTAAAAAAATATTTGCGATCATTTCTTTAAGAAGTTTACAATATTCTTTCCAGTCAGCATATCTGGCAGTTGTATGTTTGTTTTGTATTAAAATTTCACTAATACTAGCACAAACTCAGAGACTACAAAATTGTTTAACTTTGGTATTAATTATGACATCTTAAAATAGATGACAGTGTTTTATACTTCTAATGTCACCTGATACTCAGATTTTATTCTTTCACCAGAATGACTGGCAGATCCCAAGGAGGATATCAACAATTCTCCTTGGCAATCCAGGGACAGATTAAATGCCAATATACCACATTAAGAGCCATGTAACAAATAAAGTTAAAATGTGCTACCTCAAGCCTTCCAGTCAAATTAGATTTTTCCAACTGGAGCATAAGTCTATTTCCAAGTATCTTCCTTTAGAGAAAATGTCTGCTTTTATATATTCTTCAATGGCATTTAATTCTTCTTCTAAACACATATATCTAAGTTTACAAAAAAAAAAAAAGACTTCGACAAAATATAACATCACCAATAAAAGGAAGATGGACGTATATAAGGCAAAAGGAAGACACAACTTCATATATAATGTTCTACCTGAGAATGTATAACCTATATTATGAAGAATCACCAGACAAACCCAAAATGGGAGATTCAATGTCAATGTTATAAAAGACAAAGGCCATGGAAATATTCCAGGTTAAAGGAGGCTAAAGAGCCAAGACAATTAAATGTTATAGCTGACCTGAGACTGTCGAACTGGCAGGGAAAATGTTATCAAGGACATTATCGAGTCAAAAGATAAATGGGGTATCAGATAAAAAGTACTGTATCAATGTTAAATTCATTGATGTTGATACTGTGTTATGGTTATATAATAGAACATCACTATCAATTGGAAAAACACAATGTAGCATTTAGGGGAAATGTGTCATGATACATGTAACTTAGCCTCAAATGTTTCATAAAAAAAATATACCCACATGTCTAAAAAGAAAGTATGAAAATGAGACAGAATGTTAATAACAGGTAAATTTAAATAAGGAATATATGGATGTTGCTTGTACTATTCTTATTTTTGCAACATTACAGTAAGTCTGAAAGCATTTCCAATAAATTTTTAAATTAATCGTGCAACAAAACCTGCCTTCCTGTGAAAGACCCTTAAAGCCCCTTTAAGTAAAATCGTACCCCTCTAGAAAAACTATCTGCTGTTATAAATAATTTATTTTAGTGCGCAAAGTAAACTTTTATTGTAACATTTTATTTTATCTTAAGTTGGGTTTGATCAGGCTGTTGAAGAAAGTCACCAAACAAAACTTCAGACAGTAGGTATAGTACACCACCCTGTGGCAGAAAAGTGAAAAGCTAGGATGCTTTTACAGCAGTTATCTGAAGTTTAAAAAAAAAAAAATCTCAGAAAAGTTTTCAATAGTTTGAAATTTTTAAATCTCTAGAAAGGCACTTTCTTGTCCAAATGAAAAACACTGGGAAGGTACCTCAACAGAAGGATAAACAAGACCAAATCAGTCTGATTCTTTTCATTTTGGCAAAAGTCAGTTGACAGAGAATCAGGCAGAACAAAAGTTATAATCCTGGATTATCTCCATACTCTTGGGAGTAAAAACAGAAGTTGAATGAATCCAGCCTATCCTCCTGTGCCATTCTACTATTACAAGAGACAGAAAAAAACAGAACAAAACAAAAAACAGAATAACCAAAACAACTTTGAAAAAGAACAAAGTTGGAGAATCTGTATTACCAGATTACAATAATTATTTCAATAATCAAGACACCATAGTATTGGGGAAAGGATAAACATGTTAAAGGAACAGATTAAGAATTCAGAAATAGACCCACACATATACAATCAATTCAGTTTCACCAAAGATACAAAGGTAATTTAATGGAGAAAAAATAATCTTTGAAAAAAATGGTGTTAATACAATTAAATATCTAAATGAATACGGTTTTCAATTCATACCTTGCACTATATTACAAATGTTAACTTAAAATGGATCAGAGATCTAAATATGTAAACCTATAAAACTTCCAGAAGACACAAGAAAAAAACTCTGTGATCCTGATTAAACAAAGAACCATGAACTATAAATAAAAATCACTGGTAAGATGAATTTCACCAAAATTAAAAACATATGCTCCAATAAGATACCATTTTTTACTTAACAGATGAACAAAGATCAAAATGTTAGATAGCACCATACTGGCTAAAATATATGAAAACAGTCCACATGGCTGGGGGGAGTACAAATTGGATTAAATTCTGTATTAAGGCAAATTATGACAATATCCATTAAAATTATAAATGCTGAAATTGCTGATCCAACAATTAACTTCTAGGTATTTATCCTACATATATTCACAGAAGAATAAGATTATTTATATATAAATATATTCATATCATTTGTAGTAACAACAAATAGTAAATAAATGAAGTATCCATTGATAGACTACTTATGTTCTGCTATATCAAACAATGGAAGCCTTATATGTATTGGATAGGACAAAGTCCAAGAAAAAGACATTATTATCCAGAAAAAAAAAATGAAAAAAGGTATGGAATGGTTTGCACATTATGCTACCATTTGTGTGAAAAGAAAATAAATACACTTATACATTTGTAAATGTATCGAATATCTCTGGGAAGATGCACAAGAACTGGTTTACTGTGGTTATCTATAGGAAGAATGAATAGGGAATAGCAAAAGGAGAGACTTGGTCTCATTATATCCTTTTAAAACTTTTTGTACTATGTGTATGTATTTACCATTCAAATAAATAACTATTAAATAACAGACACTAAATCCATGAAGACAAACACTCACTCTGGCACAGGTATAACATTTCTGAATAAAAGATAACACAAGAAAGTGTTAACAGCGGTTACCTTTGAAGCAGGGGATCTTGACTTGGGTCCATGGACCATCTCCATCCCCACTCCCAATCCATCACTACCAGGTCTGTAGACCGAATTCAGGTGGTCTGTGAACTTATATTATGTATGTATTTCCTATGGCTGCTGTTACAAATTACCACAAACATGATGGCTTAAAACAAAAATTTATTCTCTCCCAATTCTGGAGGCCAGAAGTCTGAAATCAGTAGTACTAATCCAAAATCAATGTATCAGCGGGGTCACACTCCCTCCAGATGGTCTAGGGAAGACTACATTTCCCAGGCTCATGGTCACTTTCTCCATTTCCAAAGCCAACATGTTTCTTTGATTCTGCTTCTCTACGCTATTATCACATAGTCTTCTCACAGACTATGCCAAATCTCCTTCCACCTCCCTCATATAAGGAAGGATACATGCAAGTGATTGCGTTTAGGGCCCACTCAGATAATCCAGGAAAATCTCCCCATCTCAACATCCCACTTACATCTGCATAGTCCCTTTTGCCATATAAACTAACATTCACAGATTTAAGGGATTAGGATGTGGATATCTTTTAAGGACTCTATTTAGCCTACTACAGATTGAGAAAAATTACTTCTGTATTTTCACTAAAACCTAACTAAAATTAAGAATTTCTCTTGTTTTTCCTAGAAATACATAATGTACAGCAGAAATTAAGCATTTCTTTAAGTATTAACAGTATCTGTGAGTCTGTCACCAATAAAAATCACAGATATTTTCACATAATATAGTTGTTGCAGACATCAAACTATTGTTTATGTAATACTTACCTCTATTTTAAAATTACGGAAGTTACTAGAACCAGTGCTAGAACTTACTACCATGTTGATAAGAAGGACATATATTACTATACAGTAAATTTTTAAATATTATTAACCATTTCAATATGATTGATTTCCTTTGTGATTCTATTTAATCCATGAATTTTTTTAAAAAAGGAATATTTTGGCCAAGTACAGTGGCTCATGCCTGTAATCCCAGCACTTTGGGAGGCTGAGGCAGGAGGATCACTTGAGGCAAGGAGTTCAAGACCAGCCCAGACAACAATAGCAAGGACCCTTCTCAGCCTGGAGCAGTGGTTCACACCTGTAATCCTAGCACTCTGGGAGGCCAAGGTGGGAGGATCGCTTGAGGTTAGGAGTTGGAAACCAGCCTAAACAAGAGTGAGACCCTGTCTATACCAAAGATAGAAAAAATTAGCCAGGTGTGGTGGCGTGTGCCTGCAGTCCCAGCTACTCAGGAGGCTAAGGCAGGAAGATCACTTGAGCTCAGGAGTTTGAGATTGCAGTGAGCTATGATCACACCACTGCACTCTATCCAGGGTGACAGAGCAAGACTCTGTCTCAAAAACCAAACAAAAAAAAAAAAGACCCCTTCTCTACAAAAAAAAAAAAAAAAAAAAAATCAGCCAAGTATAGTGGTACATTCCTATAGTCCCAGCTACAAGGGAGGCTGAGGCAGGAGAATCACTTGAGCCTGGGAGTTCAAGGCTGCAGTGAGCTATGGTGATGCCACTGCACTTTAGCCTGGGCAACACAGTGGCAAGACCCTGTCTCAAAAAAAAAAAAAAAAAGGGCATTTGTGACAAAGAATCCATAGGCTTTTACTAGATTTCCAAAAAAGGGTCCTTGGCACAAAAAAGGTTTAGAAATACATACTGCTTTGGAGAAAAAACAAGTGTAGGAGGAGGATGGCATGAGATGAACAGGTGAAGTAGAAAGGTTTTTATTTTCATTTTAAACCTTTGTATAATGTTTGAATTTATATATATATATGAACATATATATAAAAAAATACACATACCCCTTTGCTTTTTTTTTTTTTTAAGTCAACGAACAGGGTTATCTTCAGCTTCATATTTTTTCCTTATTGTGCTAGGCTGAATAACAGTCACTCAAATTCCAATTCCTAGAACCTGTGAATGTTAGCTTATATGGATGGCAAAAGGAACCTTGTGGGTGTGATTAAGTTAAGGATCTTGAGGTGGGGGGATTATCTTGCATTATCCTTGTGGGCCCAATGTAATCACAGCAGTCATTATAAGGATATAAGAGGAGTCAGAGCTAGATGAAAACACAGTGTCACCAGAACCAGAGACCAAAGTGATATGCTTAGAAGATTAAAAAAAAAGGTGGGGGGCCACAAGCCCAAGAATAAAGGCAGTATCTAGAAGCTGAAAAGGGCAAGGAAATGGATTCTTCCTCAAAGCTTCCTGAAGTAATCAGCCCTGCTGACACCTTGACTTTATCCCAGTAATACTGATTTTAACTACTGACCTCCAGAATTATAAGGGAATAAATTTGTATTGTTTTTTTAACCCCAACCTCAAAATTTGTATTGTTTTAGGCCACTAAGCATGTGGTATTTTGTTATAGCAGCAATAGGAAACTAATACAATAAAAAATTAAATAATTTCCAGCTTACATGAAAATTCACAAGATATAAGAACAAGTCAAACAACACCATAAAGAAGCAATCAGATAAAGCCATAAGGTCAGATATTCCATAGGACAGCTTACCCTAGTTTCTTTAAGCAGTTAAATTATCAATAAAAACATATAAAACAATAGGAAAGTTAGCTGCTAGTTAAGTGTTATAAAGATATTATAACTGCGGCAGGGCGTGGTGGCTCACACTTGTAATCCTAGCTCTCTGGGAGGCCAGGGCAGGCGGATTGTTTGGATTGTTTGGGCTCGGGAGTTCGAAACCAGCCTGAGCAAGAGCGGGACCCTGTCTCTACTAAATATAGAAAGAAATTAATTGGACAACTAAAAATATACAGAAAAAATTAGCCGGGCATGGTGGCGCATGCCTGTAGTCCCAGCTACTCGGGAGGCTGACGCAGGAGGATCGCTTGAGCCCAGGAGTTTGAGGTTGCTGTGAGCTAGGATTATGCCATGGCACTCTAGCCCGGGCAACACAGTGAGACTGTGTCTCAAAAAAAAAAAAAAAAAAAGATAACTATTTAGGAAAATATCCTTATTTTCCATAAATTCAAAAAAAATTTAGAATTAAGATATCTGTAATTTACTGATAATACTACAAGAAAACAGATGAAGCAAATATGGAAAATTATTAATAATTGTTAGATCTAGATGATAGGTATATGGTAATTCATTATATTATACTATTCTTTCTACTTTTCTATATGCTTGATGTTTTTCATAATAAAAAGTAAAAAAAACAAACCAAAAAAAAGCCTTCATACAGTGAAATGCCTTTTATCTGAGTCAGGAACTATTACTTTCCTAAAAAATTTTTTTTATTATTAACACAAGGAAATACTTTCAAAAGTTACATATATAATTTTAAGTACTTTAGTTTAACCTAAAACATAGAAATGCATCTTTAATTCACCAAGCTTTGGATATGGGGCCATGGCCTTACCTGTAATACAAATTCATGGAATAGAGCTCCATATCATACTCACACAAACCATTGTCCACATTTCTAGTTTTGCCTAGTTAAAATGAAAAAAACCTGAGTACAAAAAAACCATTTATATTTATACAATGTCCCCTAGATCTTTTATTGTTTCCCTACAGCTAATGGACTATAGCTCTTAGCCACTCAACTTAAGAGTTTGCCCAAAGCATTCAACTTAATCAACTACTCTTTTCGTATTAATGTTTCACCTGTTCATATATTTAAGTGAATTACACAATTATGATAATTGCACTGGAAACAAACATGAGTGACTCTTGGTAAGCAAACAGTTCAAATGGTGGGAGAAGTACACAGGTGTATTAGTGAACAGTCCTTAACAAGCAATTGACATCAGTGAATTTATTTTCAAATGAAATGGAAAGGACAATTAATGTAATAAATCAGTTAAATGATTAAGGGAAACTTCAATTTTAAAAAAAAAGGAATGAAGAAAGAGTAGAAAAATGGAAAAATACCTGCTAATCATCTAACCCAGTGCTTGAGCAGCAGGATAAGGCAGTAAATTGACTGATGGAAAAATGACAATTAAATGACAGTTAAAAAATTAAGTTTCTGTAATACAAAGAATACAAAAACTTTTTTGTGTAGAGACAGCTACAAAATCAGAAAACAATGCTTCCCAGGTCCCTCAAAGTTCTCCAAAGGGAAACAGCTGCAGATCACATTGCCTGATTGAAATGAAGATCCCATCTGTGGCCTCTAAGCAGCTTACTCTCTCCCATTCTAAAAAATGTTATGGAGATTCTGAAAAGGTATCTATCTGCTTCCCATTTAAAAGTAACTAGGTCAAGATTTATTTCAAAGTAATCAAATTTGGAAAAGTTGGGAGGAGGGGATTTAAAATAATATGGAAGAGGACGTAATGGGTGCTAAGTATGCAAGGTTTCATTGTACTACTTTTTGTATGTTAAAATTTTTCCATAATAGAGTTAAACAAATAAGCAACTGAGGTATATAACAACCCCATACATTCCAGACTGGTTATATGAGTTGACTAAATCACAGGTCAATTTCCCAAAAGTATAATTTCCAATAAGCTTAGATCTCAGGTCTACCGGAGGCCTTTTTTTTTCATCCAATGATAAAAATACTTCTTAGTAGATTTATGCTGACTACTAATCCAGTTCTCTAGAGCACTGTAAATTTTACTCAAATACTTTGCATTCAAATTTAATAATAGCAGTTTGTGAAGGACTCTTTTATTGCTAAAAAGTTCAGTTTGCTGACACTTGTTGAGAGAGTTTAGCATTTCGCTGAATACCAATGCCCCTCTGAAAGTTATTTACACATATATATTCAATGAATATATGTTAGTTGAATTGAAACGAATCAAACTCTTAGCATTCTAATGACAGATAAGCTGAACCCACTGGATAGCTCCAACTCATCAAAAGTACATTCAGGCCGGGTGCGGTGGCTCACGCCTGTAATCCTAGCTCTCTGGGAGGCTGAGGCGGGCGGATTGTTTGAGCTCAGGAGTTCGAGACCAGCCTGAGCAAGAGCAAGACCCCGTCTCTACTAAAAATAGAAAGAAATTAATTGGGCAACTAAAAAAAAAA
>CAUYSK010068463.1:0-17678 GCA_963575035.1 Avahi laniger | reverse complement strand
CTGCACACCCAACTTTTTTTTCTTGTTTTAAACTGTCCTTTTAGTCTTCCTTTCAGAAAGGTTATGACTTCTGTCCTGTACATTACTAATATATTTTTCTGAATTGCCAATTCTGCCTAAACTGCCAATTTAACTCACTTTTTCTGCCTCTTATTTTCTGTCTGCTGTTTCCAGATCAATTTCACATTCATCTAAATTTCTTCTTTACACTATCTCTAGTTCTTAATGTCTTAAGAACATGAAAAAGATAATTTCGAACACATTTTCTGTTTCCTTTTTTAAATTGTTTTTAAGTTTTCCTCCCACGTATTTAAGATATTGTTCCTGTTCTCTTGTTCTCCAAATATATCTAATAAATCATTCCTGCTTCTGAAAAATCATTCAGTGAAATGGGAATTAACCAAGCCTGGAACTTGCCAACAGACAATTACCTTTTTTTTTTTTTTTTTTGAGACAGAGTCTCATTTTGTTGCCCTGGCTAGAGTGAGTGCCGTGGCATCATCCTAGCTCACAGCAACCTCACACTCCTGGGCTCAAGCGATCCTTCTGCCTCAGCTTCCCGAGTAGCTGGGACTACAGGCATGCGCCACCATGCCCGGCTAATTTTTTCTATATATTTTTAGCTGTCCAATTAATTTCTTTCTATTTTTGGTAGAGACGGAGTCTCACTATTGCTCAAACTGGTCTCGAACTCCTGAGTTCAAACAATCCGCCCGCCTTGGCCTCCCAGAGAGCTAGGATTACAGGCGTGAGCCACAGCGCCCGGCCCAGACAATTACCTTTAACCTCTTTCACCTAACGTAAACCCCAAATGTCAAGATTCCTTTTATAAGCTGATGAAAGCTATAGTCATTTCCACAGAAAATATTTGCAAATATGTGAAGGTTAAAGTATCACTTTCTTATTGATCTTTTCTATGCCATTGCACAATTCCTTCCCTCTAATGGGTACCCAGTAAATAAAACACAGAAGTAATAACAGATTCTGAGGACACCAATGGGTAAATGTGATTTCTAGGAAGAAAATATTTATCATTTGGCTGGGGGCGGTGGCTGACGCCTGTAATCCTACCACACTGGGAGGCCAAGGCAGGAGGATCACTTGAGCTCAGGAGTTTGAGACCAGCCTGAGCAAGAACAAGACCCCATCTCTACCAGAAATAGTAAAAATTAGCCTGGCATGGTGGCTCATGCTTGTGGTCCCAGCTACTCAGGAGGCTGAGGCAGGAGGATCACTTGAGCCCAGGAGTTTGAGGTTGCTGTGAGCTAGGCTGATGCCAACATCACTCCAGCACAGGTGACACAGTGAGACTCCATCTCAAAAAAAAAAAAAAGAAATATTTATTATGGGATGTCCCTGTATCCATGTCTGGGTACTCCACGTTCTGGACATGGGAGCATAATTCAAACACAGGGCAAGTAAGAACAGAGCAAATAGGATGGTGTGACCTGAAACATATCTAGAGAAAAGTGCAATTGAACAAATGTTTCCACATTCACTATGTGCAGAGTCTGGTAGAAGACTTGGAGGAGCTGTCCAACAATGATATGATTAGTGTTTGTTAGTATAATAGCAGTTAACATTTAATAAGTGCTAACTATGGGCCAGGTTTGGTATTATGGACTTTTCGGATATTAATTCATTTGATGCTCATAGCAACTTTATGAGAATGCTGTTGTTATTATTATTCCTATTTTACAAATAAGTAAATTAAATAGCTGTCTAAGGTCAGTTATAGCCAGTAAGTGGCAGAGCCAGGATCGGAGCCCAGCCAGAGCTCACAGTCTTTATCATAGTCCTCTGCAGAAGGCAGTGACCTCTTTATCACAGGTGCTAAATCACATAGAATCATGACCACTAATTAGAGATATTGTAAAAAAGTGATACATATGTAAAGTGGACTAGAGAACATTTACACCCTTTTCTTTTCATCTCTAAGAACCCAAGAAATTAGGGCACCTACTATCAGCATGCTAGATGAAAGTATAAATCCCACCTTGATCCTCCTCAAGTCAAATCCTAGAGAAAAAGATGAAATTTAATTCTTTTCCTTTGCCATGCTTAACACCTGAAAACCTTCAGTGTGGGCTCGAAGAAAGATCAGGAGCTCAGTGTGCCATGGTTCTTGCAGGTCCCAAGGGGTGCTCTCAAGTTTGTGATGGACGGCAGGGGAGAGGGGCCCACCTTCCAGCGAGGAGGCTCAGCCCACTCTTGGACCCTGGAGATACTCTCCAGGAAGCTCTAACTCATCCTTCCTTTTGGGAAATATTGCCTGAGAGCCACTGTGTCCCCTCAGGACACAGGGGAAGGAGTGCGTCTAACCTCAACAATTACTCTCACTTTGGCCTGAATGAAGACCTGGGGGAGCCATGTTTCAGGACACTTTATAACCTGCTGGATAAGTCCCAGTTTTCTGTATGCTATGTCCCACCTGCTTCACTGAGAAGAAACTAGACTCCTCATCCTCAAGCTCCACCCAGGACAGCTTCTTCATCCCCTTCTGCTCCACAGTTGGGAATCGGGGCTCTTCTTTCTAATCCATGCCAGTCCTGTTTCCCCCACCTCAGCAATAGGGACCAGGAACCTGCCCTCCAGCAGACCTGCCTCCAAAAAGGAATGCTAGCAGGTTCTAGACCAGCTGGCTGTAAACCTCCCATTTGGGGAGGAGGAGTGAAGGCCAAGGGCCAGGACCCTTTGACAGCATCCAGGGGCTATGGACATTGGAGAAGAAAGTCTTTATGACAGTGACATGAAGGGATAGATAGCCAGCAACTGCACTGCTTTGCACTGTCTCCTTCGATCTCACAAAACCCCCAAGAGGTAAGTAGAATTATTGTGTCATTTATCAGCTAGAAAAATGGTGAATTGAGTTGCCTAAAGTCACACAGAAAGCTGGTAGCAAAATTCAGACTCACACGTTTTCCTGATTCCGGTACCCAAATTCTCAAGATCAGATGGCCAAAAGGCAGAGAGAAAAACAGACGGAGAGAGAGAGGGTGACAGAGTCAGAGAGACAGAGAAAGGACCCTCCCCTTCTGATAATGCTTTTTATTGGGCTCTTGTCCATGACAGCAGGATCAGCAAGGGGTTGTTCTGATTTGTTTATCCAGTCCTAGGGTTCCCACCTTCAGAAATTTGATTGATTGTGTGTGTGTGTGTGTGTGTGAGTGTGTGTGTAAATGTGCACCTGCACAGCTACACTGTCTTGGAGAAGAGCTGCAAATACATCTTCCCACATTCACTGGTGCATGCTAATGGGCCCCTTCAGAAAATTGTTATTTCCTTGTCAAAGTGCTGATGAGCTTAACTGTCAGGGAGCCTCAGAGCATTCAGGGAACACCTCTTTTCCTTAGCTGCTGCCCCTGATGCTAAGGAGCCTCTTCCATCCCTAAACAACTTATCAGCACCATCACGAACTCACGTGACAGATATATCAGAGCACAAACACTTCCCAGGAAGAGTAGTAATTCAGTGGTCCAGGTGGCTCTTAATTTGCCGCTAGCATTCATATTGCTCCAGGTCCTGGCTCCTCTTCCTGGAAGTGGAAGGGTCTTCTGACCTCTTTCTCCAGGTTTTTAGCAGAAATTATCTTTTCCCTGACAACCTCTTGGCATCCACCGCTGTGAATCTCTATCCTACATACCCTTGCTCAGAAACCTTTCTCCTCTGGTTCCAGGTTTCTCTAGTTTCCTCATTGATTGTACCAACCACTTGTTTTCTGGTGCTACTTTTCTTACTGTTTTTAACTTTTTTATTTTATCACCTTGCGGTTGTCCTTGTACCAGATTGTCATTAAAAATTGTTGTCCTATTGATCAGTCATCTAATTTATGTGCCCACATGTCTAGGTTTACATTATACAAAAGGTTGCTTATGTCTGTTGTCAGCAAGGGTTAGCACAACCCACGTCTGCTATACTATTTAACAGTTCTTAGTATCTGATGAATGCAGAACAAAGTTCTTGAGCTGGTCCAAAATCCTCCAGGCTGATTTCTCCCAAACTTCCTTCCAGGCTGGTTTCTCCCTGCTTGTATGCTCAGCTCCTGATACAGATATATAACATATTTTTGGCTGAAGTGACCCTCCACTGTCTGAACCCTTTGTCTTTGAGGTTTTCTCCATGATAAAGAGCTTGGACACCATGTGTTAGGTGATGGATAGAGAGGGAGTGATTTTAAAGAGATAGATACGATCATATTTGCATATAATAAATATAACTCCAGTAAGGAGATGTTTCTGTTATAAAGAAGTCCAGCTGAGAAAGGAAGATAGATAAGAAATAGAATGGTACCTAGAAGGGATTAGGAAATAAAGAAAGATTCAATGAATAACTAAAGAGGCTATAACGTGTTTGTCAGTTAACGAAAAAGAGCTGGTGTGGAGGCAGATATTGTGGAGAAAAAATACTGTAGCTGAAAGAACTGATGCAACAGTATAGCTGAGAAGACAGAAGAGAATAGGATAAGAGCATTTTGGATCAGGTACACTTTTCTTCTGAGTCTTGAGAGAAAAAGAAGAGAAAGGAGACGGGTATGTGAAAATGATGAGCAAGGGAGAATATCGAGGACATATTCCCTACGGGTTTAAATTTCTCAGTGAAGAAGGAAGTGACACCCAGGTTTCCAGGAGAGTTGTAACGTAGAGTGTCGTGGTGAGTTTCTGAAGCGTGGCAAAGGTTTTGGTGGACTGCCACGGGTAATGGGAGAGAGGGGCCCACTGAAGATTGTTGAGGGTCTAAACGAAATCCAGCGTCATGAATTACAGCTCCTGCCTTGTGCGATTTCTTCGCTATTCCTTGGCTACCCAGAAAGAGGAAGCGAAAATACAGTTGTCCTAAGGTCGAGGTTTGTTGGAAGGGCGCATGACCATGGAGGGATGAAAGTGCTGGAACTGGGCTGGCTACCTGGGATACAACACAGAGGTTTAGAAGCTGGAAACCACCATCGGGTAAAGGAGCAGGTGGACACAAGATGCATGAGCTGAGATGAGTAGCATTTGGCAATTAAATAATATTAGTAAAACAGTGTTAAAGACAATCCCTACGTGCATCCGCTTACTATTTTGCTTCCTCTAACCTGAATCTTTTTTCCCTCCCTTAGCATGACATGTGGCCCCTGGCTCTCTCTTCCCAGTGTAAATGAACTTTTGCTGATTGTCAATCTCTTCACAAGCAACAGTCTATGTCCTGCCTTCACTGTGACAGACACCTTAGTCACCCAAATTCATGGCCACACTCGGGACCCAGTTGTCACTAAGCCTGTGAAATTTTTATGTTAAGTTAAAAATTTCTGTTACAAAGTCATTAAAAATCAGAAGACAAGTTGAATAAAATCACAAAAACTCATCATCTAAATCTTACAAGTGGAAGATTTTTTTGAAAGAAATTTTTTGAAGAAATAAGTGTCACAGATACACTTTAAACTCTCTCTGTTCCCATCTAAAAAATCTCATTTCCCCCCCCACTCAAAATATAAACACTATTCTAGTATCATTCAGGATTTATACTTTTACAACATTCGCATGTATTATTTTACATGTTAATTTACATATACTGTGTGACATGCCGTCTATCTTATAGCAACTTGCTTTATCCACATTATGGGTTTTTAAAAAAATATTCCATGTGTATACATTTTAACTGTTGTATAGAACTCTTTAGTAAGAAAATGGCACAACTACTTATCCACTTTCAAGATTTCTGTATGACTATATACATCATTGTGAATATCTTCTTCAACACACATGCTGGAGTTTCTCAAGGGTGAAGTCTGGAAGTGGAATTGCTGAGTCAGAAATGTAAGAATTTTCAGCTTTTCTACCAATGGAATAATTTCTTTCCAAATGATAATACTAATTTTTTCATTTCCTCTCTAACTCTTAAAATTGTCAGACTTTATGCTTACTCCAAGATGAAGGATGGTAAATTGAATTTCATTTTAATTTAGTTGAACATCTTTTCTTTTGGTTATTATCCCTGCCAGCTTTCTCTTCGATGACCTGCCTATTCAAACCCGTTGCCTGTTATTTCCTACTGTAATTTGGTATTTCTCAGATTATTTTTAGGACTCTTAAGTATTCTGAAAACTATTCCTTTATTGTGTTTGTGCGGCAGACACCACTTCCAGCCCACATGTCTTCTCCCCTTTCTTTATGGTGTCTTCTTCAGAGCAATGTTTTAAATAGAAAGTAGTAAAGTTTTATAATATTTTCTCTTATGTTTTGTGCATTTTGTGCCTGATTTAAGAAATCAATTCCTATCCTGATATCATAAACATATTTTCTTCTATAGTCTTTAAAGTTTTGCTTTGAACAATTAGCTAATCTTTCAGGAATTATTTTCTATATTATTTTTTATATACATGTATCCAGTTGTCAAGTCACTCTTTACTACACAGTAACTCCAACCATTTCCTGCTTCTTTTTTTAAATTCACATACTTTTATTTTTTATTTTAAAATATTTGGTTGACAAATGAAACTTTTACATATTCAAGGTGTATAAAGTGATGATTTGATATATGTATACATTGTGTAATGATTGCTGCAAACGAATAATGAACGCTTTTCAAATCTACTCTCTTAGCAATTACTTAATTTGATTTGATCATTCCAGAAGTACAGCTATATGAAACCATCACATTGTGTACTGTAAATATACACAATTTTAGTCAATTATATCTTAATTTAGAAATTTTTAAATTAATTAGCACATCAATTATCCCCAATCATTACTATTTTTGTACGTTTTGTGTGTGTGGTGAGAACATTTAAAATCTTCTCTTACCAAATTTCCAGTAAACAATACAATATTAAATGTAGTCGCCATGCTGTACATTAGATCCCCCGAACATATTCATCATAGAATTGAAAGTTTATACAGTTTGACCAACGTCTCCGCCGTTTCCCCCATGCCCCAGCCCTTAGCAACCACTCTTCTACTCTCTGCTTCTATGAGTTTGACTTTTTTAGATTTTATTTATAAATGTGAACATATAGTATTTGTCTTTCTGTGTCTGGCTTATTTCACTTAGCATAATGTCCTCCAGGTTCATCCATGTTGTTGCAAATAGCAGGATTTCCTTATTTTAAAGGGTAAATAATATTCCATTGTATTTATATACCACATTTCTTTTTTTTATTTCAATAGATTTAGGGGTACAAGTGGTTTTAGGTTACATCGTTACACTACAACATGTGTAGTGGTGAAGTCTGGGCTTTTGGGGTCCCCATCACCCAAATTGTGTACATTGTACCCAATAGGTAATTTTTAATCCCTCATCCCTTCCAAACCTCCCCCATTCAGAGTCCCCAATGTCCATTATACCACTCTGCATGGCCATGCATACTCAAAGCTTATCTCCCACTTGTGAGAACATGCAGTGTTTGGTTTTCCATTCCTGAGTTACTTCACTTAGCATAATGACCTCCAGTTCCATCCACATTGCTGCAAAAGACATTACTTCATTGTTTTTTATGGCTGAGTAGTATTCTATGATATATATACCACATTTTCTTTATCAACTCACCAGCTGATGAGCACTTAAATTGATTCTATACCTTTGCAATTGTGAATTGTGCTGCAAATAACATTAGAGTACAGGTGTCTTTTTGATAAAATGACTTCTTTTCCTTTGGGTAAATACCCAGTAATGGGATTGCTGGATCTAATGATAGGTCTACTTTTAGTTCTTCGAGGAATCTCCATACTGTTTTCCATAGAGGTTGCACTAATTTACTTTCCCACCAATAGTGTATAAACATTCCCTTTTCACCACATTCATGCCAACATCTATTTTTTTTCACTTTTTAATAATGACCAATCTGACCAGGATAAGGTGTCATCTCATTGCAGTTTTAATTTCCATTTCACTAATGATTAGTGATGTTGATCATTGTTTCATGTATTTGATGGCCATTTGATATCTTCTTTTGAAAAATATCTGTTCATATCTTTTGCCCCCTTTTTAATGGAGTTATTATTTTTTTTCCTGATTTGTTTCAGTTTCTTGTAGATTCTGGGTATTAGTGCTTTGTCATAAGTATAGTTTGTGAATATTTTCTACCATTCTGTAGGTTGTCTATTTACTCTGTTGATTATTTATTTTGCAGTGCAGAAGCTTTTTATTTTAATTAAGTCCCACTTATTTATTTTTGTTTTTGTCATATTTGTTTTTGAGATCTTAGTCATAAATTCTTTGCCAAGGCAAATGCCCAGAATAGTTTTTCCTAGGTTTTCTTCTAGAACTTTTAGGGTTTGAGGTCTTACATTTAACTCTTTAATCCATCTTGAGTTAATTTTTGTATATGGTGAGAGAGAGGGATCCAGTTTTATTCTTCCGTGTATGGCTATCCAATTTTCCCAGCACCATTTCTTAAGTAGGGTGTCCTTTCCCCAGTGTATGTTTTGTGTGTGTGTTGTTGAAAATTAGTTGGTTTTCAGTATTTGGCTTTATTTCTGAGTTCTCTGTTCTGTTCCATTGATCTATGTGTCTATTGTTATACCACTATCATACTGTTTTTGGTTCGGATAGCCTTGTAGCATAATTTGAAATTGGGTAATGTGATTCTTCCAGATAACCATTCTTTTTGCTTAGGATTGCTTTGGCTATTTAGGCTCTTTTATTGTTCCATATGAATTTTTGGATTTTTTTTCTAATTCTGTGAAAAATGATGTTGTCATTTTGATAGGAATTGCATTGACTTGGGCAGTCTGGTCATTTTCACAATATTGGTTCTTTCAATCCATGAGCATGGATGGTTTTTCATTTATTAATATTTGTGTCATCTACAATTTCTTTCATCAGTGTTTTATAGTTTTCCTTTCCTTTTACCTCCTTAGTTAAGTATATTCCTAGGTATCTTTTTTTTGCAGCTGTTGTAAATGGAATTGAGTTCTTGATTTGATCCTCAGGTTGGTTCTTATTGGTGTATAGCAGTGCTACTGATTTGCATACATTGATTTTGTAACCTGACACTTTATCAAATCTAGGAGTCCTTTGGAGGAGTCTTTAGGGTTTTCTAGGTAAAAGATCATATCACCAAACAGGGATGGTTTGACTTCCTCTTTTCCGATGTGGATGCCTTTTATTTCTTTCCCTTGCCTGACTGCTCTGGCTAGGACTTCCAGTACTTTGATTGAATAGCAGTGGTGAAAGTGGGCATGCTTGTCTTGTTCTGGTTCTTAGGGGGAATGCTTTCAATTTTTCCCCATTCAGTATGACGTTGACTGTGGGTCTGTCATATATGGCTTTTACTAATTTGCAGTATGTTTCCTCTATGCCTAGGGTGTCCAGAGTTTTTATCATGAAGGGATGCTGGATTCTATCAAACGATTTTTCTGCATTTATTGAAATAATCATGTGGGTTTTGTTTTTAATTCTGTTCATGTGGTGAATCACATTTACTGACTTGTGTATGTTGAATTATTCCTTGCATTCCTGAGATGAAACCCACTTGAATGTAGTGAATTATCTTTTCAATATACTTTTGGATTCGGTTTGCTAGTATTTTGTCTAGTGATGTCAGTGGAGTGTTGAAATTCCCCAGTATTGTTTCATCACTGTCTATTTCTTTTCTTAGATCTAGTAGTGTTTGTTTTATGAATCTGGGAGTTTTGGTGTTAGGTGCATATATATTTAGGATTGTGATATCTTCTTGTTGAACTGATCTCTTTATCATTATATAATGACCTTCTTTGTCTTTTTTTTACTGTTGTTGATTTAAAGCCTGTTTTATCTGATGTAACAATGGCTACTCCTGCTTGTTTTTAGTTTCCATTTGCCTGAAGTATTTTTTTCTCACCTTTACCTTGAGTCTATAAGAATCTTTATAAGTGGGTCTCTTGAAGGCAATAGATAGTTGGATTGTGTTTTTTTAATCCATTCCACAAATCTATACCCTTTAAGTGGTGCATTTGGACCACTTACATTCAAAGCTATTATTGATATATGAGATACTGTGCTAGTCACCACGTTGATTGTTATCTAGTTGTCTTATATTCTTCATTGTGTTTCTATTTTCTAAGCCCAGTGAGTTTTAAACTTTGGAGCGTTTTTATACTGGTAAGTATTGATCTTCCATTTTAATGTTTCAAACTCTTTTGAGCATTTCTTGTTTGGCTGGTTAAGTGGTGCTAACTTCCCTCAGCATTTGCTTTTCTGGAAAAGACTTTAATTCTCCTTCATTTATGAAACTTGGTTTTGTAGAACACAAAATTCTTGCCTAACAGTTATTCTGTTTAAGAAGACTACAGATAGCACCCCAATTCCTTCTGGCTTATAAGGTTTTCACTGAGAATTCCGCTGCTAATTTGACAGGTTTTCATTTGTAAGTTATTTGATGCTGTTGTCTTGCTGCTCTTAGAATTCTTTCCTTTACTTTGACTTTAGATAGCCTGATGATCATATGCCTTGGTGATGTCCTTTTTGCATGAATCTCCCAGGAGTTCTTTGAACTTCTTGTATCTGGATGTCCAAATCTCTAGTAATATTAAGGAAGTTTTCCTCAATTATTCACTAAGCAGGTTTTCCAAACATTTTTGCTTTTTCTTCTTCTCCAGGGGGAATACCTATGATTCTTAGGTTTGAACATTTTACATAATCCCATAATTTTCAAAGACTGATAATTTCTTTTAATTCTTTTCTCTTTATTTTCGTCTAACTGGGTTAATTCAAAAGACCTGTCTTCAAGCTCTTAAATTCTTTCTTTGGCTTGGTCTATTGTTTGAATTCTCAGCAGCGTTTTGTAAATTCATCAATGTGTCTGTGATTTCCATAAATTCTGTTTGGGAGATATATATATATATATATATATATATATATATATATATATATATATCTGTAGTAAGTTTTTCATTTATATCCTGAACTATTTTTGTTTGTTTCTTTGTGTTGGTTTTCAACTTTCTCTTGGATCTCTTTGAGCTTCCTTATGATTCATGTTCTGAATTCTTTATCTGTTATTTCAGAATTTTCATTTTATTTGGGATCCATTGCTAGAGACCTAATGTGCTCCTTCGGTGGTGTCAAAACAGTCTGTTTTTTCATACTGCCAGAGTTCTTATGCTGGTTCCTTCTCATCTGGAGAAGCCATTCCTTCTTACTTTTTACTTTACTTTCATTTGGATGAGTTTTATTTTTTATTTTATTTTATTTTCCCCCTGGAGGATGTGCCTGAAACGTGTATTGTGTTTGCTCATTTAGCTTCAATTTTAGCTACTTTCAGAGAGCCAACGCTCCGTACACGTTCCTTGGTTACGGGCAGCCTTTGGGTGGTGTCGTTCTCGGATGCTGGTTAATTGCAGGGAAGTACTAGGCTGCAGTTCAACCACCAGACCAGCAGGTGGCACTTGTCTGTAAGAGCCAGCTACAGCAGGAGTAGAGGGGTGTGTGCTTGGTCTCAGGTTGCTCAGGCAGAGGGTGGTCTGTGGCGTGCCTGCCGTCCCCTGTTCCTCGCTCAGCCCTGGAGGGAGGGGACAAAGCTGGAGGGTGCTGAGTCACCAAGCTCGCCCTTGTGCACCCAGTGACGGGCAGCAGTGCCATCCTTGCCGAGGGTGGCAGAGGAGCTTGTGTGGAATTGCACCACAGTCTGGGGTGTGAGGAGGGAGGGGGGAGGGGACTGATCCTGCTCCACAGTCTGGGTAGGCAGACACGTGACCTACCTCTGTCTCACACCACTGTCCCCGGGCTCCCGACCTTCAGTTCAGGTAGACATTGACTTTTTCCTCCAGGATGTTACGTAGCCCAGGGCTGCAGAAAGGACCTGTCCGGCAGAAGCACCTGTCCCACAGATTTCCTCCCACGTAGCCTGGAGGGCAAAACTTCTCTCAGCCTGAAACAGGCAGCTTTGCAGCTCACCTGTAGCCCTCTGTAGGAAGCAGTGGCTTTTTAAAGGCAAGGGTGTGGGCCTCACCCTCCGTGCAAGCCTGGGCGTGGTGGGCACACAGTCAGAGGGGTGCGGAAGCTCCTAAATGCCCTGACATGACCATCCCCCGGGTGTACCTGCACCAATCCCCCATGGGAACAGCTGCAGCTGCCAGGGCAGCAGTGGACAAGGGAGGAGTGGAAGAGAAGAAATCCCTGAATGGAAGGGAGCTCATGCTCTGGTCTCCTTTGTCCTGAGGGGTCCCCAGCATGCTGCACTCTCCTCTCGCCTAGGGTAGCCTGTCCTGAATGTTAAAACTCAAGGAATCCCACAGTTCCCCTGGGATCCATTGGCCCCTGAGGCTGCTGCAGTCCAGCTGGTGCTGGGAATATTTGCTGTGGTTCCAGTAACAAGGAGACCCAAGCGCTGAGATTCCCTGGTCAGGGCAGCTGCAAAAACACTGCCTCTCCACGTAGGGAAGGGAATGGGCTGCACCCTATGTGCAAAATTGGGTGGAGCGGGCACACTGTTAGTGGGCGTGCTACCCCCTACAAGCCCAGGACTGGCCGTCCCATGACGTGCCCACACCAAACCCTCATGGGAGCCGTCATGTCTATGTCCACAGCAGCGCGTGGTGTGGGGAGGTGAAGTCCCCATCTTTTACTCCCTTCCTGGGCCCCAGTGCTGCTTGTCTTCTGCGGTGGAAGTGCTCTCCTCCCCTGCAGACTTTGCTCTGCACCTGCGTTTCCACTGAGAGGGTTGCAGACAACTCTGGATCACAGCAGAGAGCTCTTAGGAAAAGGAGGGCATGTGCTCTGGTTTCCTTTGTCCAGAAGGGGGATTTGGCTCACTGCAGCCAACCCTATGGGTTAGAACTCCAGGAATTCCGTAGCTCCCCTGGGTCCCTTTGGACCTTTGCAATTGTCACAGTCCAAGTGGGTGCTGGGGAATGTTTTTGTGGGATCCAGTGATAAGGAGACAGATGGACCGAGACTGCCTGGATGAAGAGGCCCACAATGGGCGCACTAGCAGTATGGAACCTGCTGCCCCAGCTTGGATCTGTGGGGAGGGGAAGTGACCCTGGGCAGGCTAGCAGCCCAGTGCTCTGCCCTTAAGAAGTTCTCAGTTTGCTGACAGCAGTGGTCTTGGGTTTGTGAGGGGAGAGGGGCTCTCTGACAGTTCAGGAGCCGGCAGTCTGCCAGAGAGGAGAGGGGAGCAAAAAGAAACAGCCCCACCTACCCTTTCCATGGGACTCCAAATTCCTCGGGGATCAATCTGCCAACATCTTATTCCTTCTAGTTCTGCACCCCAACTTCTTCCACTGGATTCCCCGGCAGTTTCTGGCACTCTTCCTTCAGTATTCCACTTGGCCATGCTTATTCACCCGAGACTTTTCTTCTTTCTGGGGAGAACTGGAGACAGATATCATTAGTCAATCACCTTGAAGGCAATTCTCCACATGTCTTTATCTTATTAATCCGTCAGCAGACACTTAGCTTGATTCCATATCCTGGCTATTGTGAACGATGATGCAATGAACATGGGGGTGCAGATGTCTCTTCAAGATACTGATTCCATTTTTACATACATACCCAGAAGTGGGATTGCTGGATCACATGGTCGCTCTATTTTTAAATTTTTGAGAAACTTCCCTCCTGTTTTCCGTAATGGCTGTACCAACACTCATTGCCACCAATGGTGTGTAAAGGTTTCCTATTTTTCACATCCTCACCTACCCTTGTTCTTGCTTTCTTTTTGATGATAGCTATTCTAACAGGTGTGAGTTGATATCTCATTGTGGTTTTGATGTGCATTTACCTTATGGTTAGTGAGGTTGAGCACATTTTTATATACCTTCTTTGAAAAATATCAGTTCAGGTCCTTTGCCCATTTTTTTAATAACACCAGGGCTTGTTTCAAGAACCACAGTGGGACCGAGGTTGGCGGGCTTGTATGCTGTGGTATGGACAGGCATGTCTCACTCTAGGTACCTGTATGGGTTCTCTGTCTATTTCCAAACCAACTCATGTCATATACCAATTATTAATAAATGCTTGATCTCTTTCTAGACTCTTTTGCATGTTCCATAGATCTACTTGTTAGTTCTTATGACAGTATTACTCCATTATTTGAATTGCCAGAATAAATCATTTTCATACAAGATGGAGCAATTCCTCTCTCTTTATTCCTTTTTCTCAATTTATCTTAGCTCATCTTGGCTTATTGTACTCCGACATGAGTTTTTGGATCAATTTAGTAAATTTCGGGTTTAAAAGAAATCTGTGGTATTTTGATTGGGATCATAATGAATTCATAGATTAATTAGAGAAGAATTGACATTTTCATGACATTGAGTTTCTATTAACGTTGCTTATCTCCCCATTTTTGTAAGCATTATTTTTGTTGTTAAGTTCTGTAATTTTTTAATTCAGCTCTGGACCTCTTTTGAGAGAATTATTTCTATTAATATAGTCCTTAAACATTCTGTTGCTATTGAGAATGATGAATTTTTAAAAAAATTATAATTTCTGCTTTATTGTTACTTAAGTAAAACAACAGTATTGCCATTTTAATATTGATTTATATCTGACGAACTCACTGAAATATTTTAGATTTTCCAGAGATGCCCTGAGATTTTCTGTGGAGGCAGCCATATTTTCTGTGAATTCTATCCATGTTGTTCTTTTTTTTCCAATTCTTATATGGCTAATTTTTTCTACTATTCTTTTCTCAAGTAAGATAACACTTTAAATGTTTTATGCAGAATCTCAAATTAAGCTCCCTGGTTCATATGGTTCTATGGCTACATCTCCTGAACAAAGGGCGTAACACCAGATCCAGCCATAGACAGAGTCTCATTCTGTTGCCTGGGCTGGAGTGCCGTGGAGTCATCATAGCTCACAGCAACCTCAAACTCCTGGGCTCAAGCGATCCTCTGGCCTCAGCCTCCCAAGTAGCTGGGACTATAGGCACGTACCACCACGCCCAGATAATTTTTCCTATTTTTAGTAGAGACAGGGTCTCACTATTGCTCAGGCTGGTCTCGAACTCCTGAGCTCAAGCAATCCTCCTGCCTCAGCCTCCCAGAGTGCTGGGATTACAGGCATGAGCCACCGTGCCCAGCCAGCCATTAAGATCTTATTCCCAGTTAGAAACCCCAAGAGGTCACCATAGCTTCAGCTATGGCTTATAATTTTTCAAGTTTTATTTTTATTTGTCATACCTAGGTATTCCCATTTCCCTCTTTTAGGTTTTGCTCTGTGTATTATTTATTTTAAATTTATAATGTCTCTAGAATTGTTATGTGTTTTAATAAGAATTTAACACCTCTCAGCATCAGCATACTCTGCCATGTTGCCAAGAGCCCCCCTCTGAAATATCACACTTACCAAATAAACTAACCACAGTCTCTGAGCCCTCCGGCTTTAGTGAACTTTCTCAACTCTGAGTTACAGTAATTCCGTGTGAAGATGGCATTTCAAGAGAGAAAAATAAATTTATTTAGGTATAGAGATTTAAAAGTACATCATATTTGGGAGTAAGATAATTAGGCCTGTATCTCCCATGCCTGGTATGTCTAATATAGGAAACTCTGAGAATTTGTGATTGAATTAATTATAGATTTAATCTTTTAAAATTACAACCTCTTTTAAAAATTAGTGAATTAGTTACAATATCCTGGAATACAGTTACAAATAAATCTCAAAATGTGTAATTGTTTAAGCAGAATAAAATCTTGTTTCTCTCCTACATAATAGTTCCAATGCATCTTCTTGATGGTGAGTGACTCTCCCAGATGTGGAGAACTAGGAATGCAGGCTGATTCCACCATGTGACATCATCATCTCACTTACTGTCCTGGCCACTTGCATTAGGTTTGCAAAGGAGGGAAGATAATGTGGAGAAAGCCTATAACTGGAAGCTATAAATACATTGGTTACAATTCAGTCTCATGAACACCTTCAGTGCAACGGAGGTCTGAGACATAGAGTCTAGCTGAACGACCAAGAGGAAGAGAATAGTGTGGATTTGGGTGAGCAGCTAGAAGTCTCTGCCCCAATTAGCGTGCCTCAGAGTATAAGATGGATGAAAGAAGAGAGAACTTGTAAGCAGTTAGGAGACCATTACAATACTTCAGGTGGAAAATGATGATAGTCTAAACTAAAGTACTAAGAGAATAAGTAGAAATTTTGAGTTATGTAAGACTTTTTTTAAAAGAAGAATCAGCAAGGTCAGATGTAGAGGTGAAATGTAAATTGGTTCAGTGTGCCTGTGAGTATCTCCCATGTGAGGAAATCATGAAATAAACCTGGATTCAACTTAAGAATTATAGAGTACAAACTTATTGATGCCTTAAATGAACAATATTCTACACTAATGTCTCCAGAAGAGATAAAAATAAGCAAGATGATATTTTCCTCCTCAGGAAAAGCTTACGATCTACTTAGTGTGTGAAGGGCATGGGATTTGGTCAGACATGTGAGCAGGATGACTTAATATTGGAAACATGGAGAAAAGAGATCAAACATTCAGGTGAAGAACTGAGAGTCTATTAAGCAGTAGTTGAAGTCACTATGGAGTTAGATGAGTCACCAAAAGAAATAATGAAGAAAAAGTAGAGAAGATGGAAGAGAAAAACAGTAGATTCCGTATATTTAAGGGTTTGGAAAGAGTTAAAACATATCAAAGGAGATGTTGAAAATCTACTTTGTGCTGCTTGTGATTTATAGTCTTCTAATGGCAATGTAGACACCTCCTGGCCTCTGGGCTCACTCTGAGTTTGATCACTGGAATATTTCTAATTATCCAGGTGCTCTTGTACTACACATTCTTTGCATTGGAGTGTTTTTTACAAAGAATTCAAGATACTGTCCTTTCCTTATCCATGTGTAATAAAATTAGTGTGTGATTCTGGCATCCCTATTAATTTGTAAGATCCTTGGAAGCAGAGACAATGTCTTTTCATTGAATAAATAGATGAATAAACTGTATTGTAAAATATTTATGTTTTTTCCACAAGGCTTACCAAAGTATGCAGCACACAGATTATGAAATTTAACTATTTGCTAAATGATTAAATTATAGGTGTTTGGGGGTGGTGCTGGGGTTCAGGAGGATGAGCCCCTCTGATTTACAGATTTTTCCTTTCTTAGGCAGAAGTGTCCAGGGCTAGCTATCAATTAGTTTCAGTTATCAACCATAATTTTCTCAATGAAATTGGGAAATTATGGTGGATTACTGTGGATTTAGTAAAACCAAGTTTAGATATATATGATCCCCAGAGTCAAAAGTGATGGGTAAGAAAGATCATAACACAAAGTAATTTACTAATAATTCTGGATTCTCTCCCCTTTCCTGCTAAAGAATCCATGAGAGAAGTAAATCAATCATCAACCCTGGAATTCATCCTCCTGGGAGTAAATGGTCAACGGGAACAAGATTTCTTCTTCGTCTTCTTCTTATTTGTTTACCCCGTCACACTGATTGGATACGTGCTCATCATCTTGGCCATTCACTCTGACATTCACCTTCACAACCCCATGTATTTTTTCCTTGCCAACCTCTCTTTGGTTGACATCTTCTTCTCATCCGTAAGCATCCCTAAGATGATAGCTAGCCATCTCTTGGGCAGCAAAATCATCTCCTTTGGAGGATGCCTAACACAGATGTATTTCATGCTTGCCATGGCTAACACAGACAGCTATATCTTGGCTGTAATGGCATATGATCGAGCTGTGGCCATCAGCCGCCCACTTCACTACACAGCAATTGTGAGTCCGAAGTCTTGTGTCCTGCTAGTTGTTGGGTCTTGGATGGT